>JAODAL010037997.1:0-39730 GCA_025379985.1 Phyllomedusa bahiana | reverse complement strand
CCAAAATGACACCCGAGGTCCTGCAACTAAATTCCCTGGCATCGTTTGTCCCCAGCACGGGAAAGGAGCAACTTCTCTTGTACCTCTACCCCCCATGCCCACCCCCCTCTTGCTCACTTACCACCTAATTTCCCCGCTCCATGTTCAGAAATATAAAAATTTGAGAAGGTATGAAGATTTTTTTGGAAAGTCTCTTATTGAAAGAGGGAAAATCACAGCTATTCTAAAATCCCCAAAAAAAACAAAATTGCTATTCAAAAAAAACTGAAAAGTAGATCTATCAACAAGCTGGCCTCCCCAAAGTGAAAAAACACGTATCTAAAATGTATTCGGATAATACAAGGTATTGTTGCACCTATAAATTCACCTGTGGGACTACAAAATTCTGAAATTAAAATTTTTAACTGCAAAGTAAAATCTACAAAAAAGCGGCCTGCCCCAAAGAAAAAAACACGTATCTAAATGTTTTTTGGGATAATACAAGGTATTTTTTCACCTACAATTCCCCTTGGTGACTCAAAATTTCTTATTCAAATTTAACGCAAATAATCTATCAAAAAGCGGGCCTGCGCCAAAGTAAAAACACGTATCTGAAATGATTGGGGATAATAAAAGGGTATTTATGGCACCTTTAAATTTCACCTTGGTGTACAAAATGCTATTTCACATCTAAGTCAAGGTGCCTCAAAAACAATGCGTAGTGCCCCAAAATTCAAAAAACACTATCGTAATGTTTTCGGATAAAAAAAGGTATTTTTGGCACTAAAATTTCACCTGTGGTAACTACACAATTGCTGGTTTTAAATTTTTAACTGCAAGTGGCCTATCAACAAACCCGGACGGGCAAAAGGCAAAAAACAGAACGAAATGTTTTTCGGATAATAAAAGGAAATTTTTGGCACCTTTTAAATTCCCCTGGGGAAACTACACAATTGCTGATTAAAATTTTAACTGCAAGGTGGCTCATCAACAAATCTACTGGGCAAAAGTGAAAAAAAACCACTTCGTAATTATTGGGAAAATAAAAGGGGAAATTTTTGGCACCTATCAATTCACCGGGTAACACCAATTCTGGATTAAAATTAAAATCAAGGGGGCTCTATAAACAAATCGGACGGGCAAAAGTGCAAAAAACACGTATCTTAATGTATTCGGAAATAAAAAGGTATTTTTGGCACTTTCAATTCCTGTGGTAACTACACAATTCGGATTAAAATTTAACTGCAAGGTGGCTTACAACAAATCTGGACGGGGCAAAAGGGGAAAAAAAACACTATCTGTTTTTATTCGGAAAAAAAGGTATTTTTTTGGCACCATCAATTCACCTTGGAAACTAAAAATTTGCGGGATTAAATTTAACTGCAAGGGGTCACAAAAAATCTGGACGGCAAAAGGAAAAAAACACGTATCGTAATGTATTGGATAATAAAAGGTATTTTTTTGGCACCTTAAATTCACCTGTTTTTAAACTACACAATTCGGTTTTTCAAATTAACTGCAGGGGGCTCATCAACAAATCTGGACGGGGCAAAAGTCAAAAACACATCTAAAATGATTCGGTAATAAAAGGTTTTTTTTTTGGCACCTATAAATTTAAACCTTGTTAACTACAAAATTACGGTTCAAATTTAACTGAGGAGGGTCTATCAAAAATCTGGACTGGGCAAAAGTGAAAAAAAACACGTACTGTAATGTATTGGGGTAAAAAAAGGGTTTTTTTTTTGGCACCTATCAATTCACCTTGGTAACTCAAAATTGCGGTTTCAAATTTAACTGCAAGGGGGCCTATCAAAAAATCTGGCCCTGGCAAAAGTGAAAAAAACACTACTGTAATGTATTCGGAAATAAAAGGGATTTTTTTGGCACCTATAAATTTTCCCCTTTGGGTAACTACACAATTGCGGGGATTCAAATTTAACTGCAAGGGGCCTATCAACAAATCGGACTGGCAAAAGTGAAAAAAAACACTTCTGTAATGTTTTTGGGATAATAAAAGGTATTTTTTGCCACTTATAAATTTCACCTGTGGACTAAAAAATTGCTGCATTCCCCATTTAAGTGCAAGGTGCCTCAATGAACAAAAGCGATGCGCCAAAGTGAAAAAACACGTATCTGTAATGTATTCGGATAATAATTGGTGAGAAACAATTGAAGAAAAGGCATTTTTTGGCACCTATCACTTCACCTGTGGAACTACACATGCTGGAGGATTCAAATTTTAACTGCAAGGTGACTCATCAACAAATCTGGACTGGCAAAAGTGCAAAAAAAACACGTATCTGTAATGTATTCGGATAATACAAGGTATTTTTTGGCACCTATCCATCACCTGTGGTAAACTACACACTACCACAATTGCTGGATTCAAATTTACTCAAGGTGGGCTCTAAAACAAATCTGGACTGGGCAAAAAAGTGACAAAAAACACGGATCTTGTAATGTCTTCGGATATAACAAAGGTATTTTTGGCACTTTTCAATTCACCTGTGGTGACTACAAAATTGCTGCATTCCCGTTTAATGCAAGGTGCCGACAATGAACAATGCTGTATTTGGCGCCAAAGTGAAAAAACACGTAACTGTTAATGTATTCGATAATAAAAGGCATTTTTTTTGGCACCTCAACACAATTCACCTGTGGTAACTACACAATATGCTGGGATTCAAATTTAAACTGCAAGGTGATACGTTCCTGGAAGGTGGATCCGCTGGACCACCGCAGGCGATGGCGTTAAGCCCACACCAGGGAGGATGGTACTAAGTGGGTCCCGTATCACCAGAGCCTCCGCAAAGCGGGATGACTTGCTGACGGCGGGAAGTCCACCAGGCTCACTACAACTGGCGGCTTGCCTGCGGTGGCGCCAAGGGTAGGATCGAGGTACACAATTGGCGCAGTCAGGCTCGTAGTCGGGGACAGGCAAGAAGGTCAGGGCAGGCGGCTGAGGTATCGAGCGAGAGACGTATCAGGGGCAGACAGGTCAGGGCAGGCGGCAAGGATCGTGATCGATAAACGTAAGCAAAAGGTACGGTACACGTAGGTCGAGACAAGGCTTTCAGGAACTCTTTCCAATAGGCATGTGCACCAAAGATCCGGCAAAGGCCACTGGGACAGAGAGGCTGGCTAAAAATAGGAGCAGTGCCCCGGCAATGGCCAATTACCGGCGCACTGTCCCCTTTAAATCTCAGACTGCCAGGCGCGCGAAGCAGCTCCCTAGAGGGCGGCGCCGCGCGCGGCGAGAGACCGAGAACGGACGGGCAGGTAACGAGCCGGGTAAGTCACTGGGGACGCCGCAGCGGATTGAGCGGACCCCGGACCCCGAGGTGCGGGACGGGGGGCGCCACTCAGAGTCGGGGCATACGGGATGCTCCAGCCGACCCGGATAGGGTCGCGGGCATCCGAGACAGTACCCCCCCCCCCCCCCCCCTTGGGTCGTCCCCTTTCTTTCTTTTAGAGTGGAGAAATTTCTGAATAAGCCTGCGGGTCCAGGATGTACGTCCTCCGGCCTCCCACGAGCTTTTCCTCGGGCACCGAACCCTTCCATCGACTAGAAAAATATCGCTTTCCCTCTAGTCCTCCTCAGTACCCAGGTTTCTTTAACACAAAGACCATTAGCGGCATCAGCCACCGACGGAGGAATGTGCACTGCCTTTCGAGAGAAGCGATTAAGGACCAGGGGTTATAGGTAGCGGACATGGAAGAGTTCGGGATAACGCTGGTAGGAGGAGCCGAGTTTAGCGGCCACCCGGTTTAATGCGCTTAAGACCTCGAAGGGTCCTACAAAGCGGGTCCCAGGTTGAAGAGGGGATTATTGAGGCGGACATATCGGCGGACAGCCACCTTATCACCCGGGGAGAAGACAGAGGAGGGCTTCTTCTTTTAACTGCTGCGCCTTCATAGCGGTCAGACGCACGCAGCAGGGATTGGCCGGTCAGGGACCAAATGGTCCTATGTCCCTGGACCAGATTTGTCAGCAGCTGGGACCACCTCGATGGAGGAATGCATAGTGGGAGAGGAGGGGGATTTAAGCCGTACACAACGTAGAAGGTAGAGCACCCCGCGGACTCGTGAACTCTAAGGCATAACTAAAATTCCGCCCCAAGGCAGTAAGTTGGCCCAGTCATTTGCTGTGCGAAGGACACGAAGTGGCGCAGGTCACACATCCCAGAGAACTTGATTCACTCCTCACCACCTGGCCATTCGTCTGAGGGTGGTAAAGTCCGAGGAAGAAGTCAAGCTTCACCTGGAGTTTAGTGCCGTCAAAGGGCCCGCGCAGTAATTTAGAAACAAACTGCACCCCCCGATCAAGATGGAATTGGAGAGGGAGACCGTGTTCCAGACGAAAGAATGTGAGAAAAATAGCTCGGCCAGGCGCGGGGCCCGAAGTCGGCAGAACCTTGGCAAGGGGACAAATGTGCCTTTTTAGAAAAACCGTCTACCACCACCCCACACAACGGTATTACCGGAGCGACGGGGGGTAGACAGTTATGACAAGTCCTATCGCAACAGTGAGACCCATTGTTGCGTAGGGATTGGGCAGTGGTGCAAGAGACCTTGCCGGCTTGTGCGAGGAGCCTTGTATAGCGAGCACAGGAGGTACACGCCTGGACGAACACTATCACAGTCCTAAGCGAGGTCCTGCCACCAATATACGCCGGGAAATCAAGAGAAACGTCTTGTGGCACCGTAACTCCCGGCCCACCAGTGATCATGACCCCAATTCCAGGATCGCCTACGAGCGCAGGCGACGTGTCTTCTCCCCGTGAGGACGTTCCGGGAGGACGACAGGGGCTCTGCGAGATTAGCTTCCGGAGGAATTATGTGCTCTGGACTCGCTTCTTCACCCACCCACTCGGGGGCACGGGAGAGGGCTTCTTCTGCTTCACGTTTTTTTTCTCCGCAGGTCGGAAAGAATCTGAAAATTAAAAGCGGGAGAGAAGAAAAGCGACCACCATAGCCTGGCGTGGAAAAAATCGCATGGGCAGTCCTGGAGGTACAGGATGTTTTTATGATCCCGAGTAATACAAATGGGATGCCGGGCCCATCCAGCAAATATCGCCATTCTTTCCAGGGCCAGTTATATGGCTAATAACTCCAAATCTCCAATGGTGTAATTCTCCTCCGCCTAGGTGAAAAGGTTTTAGAAAGAAAGCCACAAGTGGACTGATTTTTGCCTGTGGGCCCTTTTTGAGCGTGAGGACTTGCTCCACGCCTAGCCGATGAGCGCTCTACTTTCAAAGCAGAAGCGTTTTCCGTTAGGGTCCTGGCCGTACAGGATGGACGCAGAGGCAAAAGGCCCGTTTTTTAGCATGGGAGAACACTTCCGTCGCCTCGGCAGGCCAGCTCGTGGATGGCGTTCTTCCCTCGTAAGGGCCACAATTGGGAGCCACCAGCGTGGAGAAGTTCGGAACATAACACTGTAACACTGCCCGGTAGAAGTTGGCAAAGCCCAGGAAATCCGTTGTATCGCCACCGCAGGCCCCTGGGGCGGTAGGCCATTGCAATTACGGCAGACAACTTGGCTGGGTCCATCCGTAAGCCCTTGGTCCGAGAAATATAATCCAGAACCGAAGGCCTGACTTGATGGGATAGAGAGCACTTCCCTAATTTGGCATACAAGTGATTAAGCTCGTAGTCGCTTGTAGCACTGACGGAGCGTGAAGGCGGTGAGTCTCAAGTATCAGCGAGAGGTATATCTAGGATGTCGCCAGGTAGACCAACGATACACAGGTATAGGAGAAAGATCCCTGAAGACATCATACGAACTCCTGGAAAGACGGCAGGCGCATTACAGAGTCCGAAAGGCAACACCAGGTACTCGAAGTGGCAGTCTCAGGTGTTGAAGGCCGTCTTCCATCATTCGCCCTTAGCAGATTCTGGACCAATAAATTGTAGGCCCTCTTCAGATCCAGCTTGGAAAAGACCTTGCCCCTGTCGACGGTCGATAGTTCCGTGATCAACGGGAGAGGGTACCAGGTTCTTACCGTGATCATGTTACAACCCCAGTAGTCGATGCAAGGGTCCGTAGGGAGCCGTACCTCTTTCCACAAAGAAGGAATCCTGCCTCCCGCGGGAGAGGAGGACTTTCGAATAAATCCTTTCTGTAGATTTTCGCCGATGGACTCAGAACATGGCTTGAGGTCTCAGTAACGGATAAGGGGTAGACTCTGCCCGCCGAGGAGGGCTGGTACTGGCAGAAGATCCATTCGGGAAATCAAAATGGACGTTGTGGCGGCAAGGACTCTCCGTTAGCTTCTTACGGAAAAGACATCCAACAAACTCCCGATATGACCGGGGAGACCACCGCTAGAGCTTTAGACGGTACCAGAGAAGTGTAAGCACCGGCCGAGGCGCCACCAAACAGCGAGACCGACACATCTGGGCCCAATCGCAAAAACTTCGCCCGTCTAGCCAGTCAAGCACCGGGCATGTTGCTGCAGCCACGAAGACCCAATAGGATGGCAGATGAAGACCGGGGTAACCATAGAACGACAGTCCTCTCCTCTCTTTATGCAGTGCTCCAATTTTGAAGAACAGTGGCCTCCGTACGGTAATGGACTAGATTCGCCGAGGAACTCCCCACTGACGGAGGAGAATGGATAAGGTGGTTTTCTCCCGGAGAACCACGGGAAGAAGGTGTTTGAGAACACCACGGCAAGCGTCCAAGAAGTTCCAGCCGAACCGGAGTCCCAAGAAGGCTGAAGCTTGAAGTGGCGTCCCGGCATCCCGTGCTTATCCAGACGTTATGTTCAGACGAGGAGAGGGACTGCACACCCCTAGGGACGGCCTCTCCCACGTAGGCCGAGGTGCGGAGCTCGTACTTCCCCGGCCGCCGAGCATGCAACCCCTGAGGAGATGTTCAAGGGCTGCCACCAGTAAGAGACATGAGGTTTTGCCTTACGCCATTGTCAAGTTCTGTGGAGTCAGGTTGGCTCTATCCACTGGCATGGCCTCTTCACGCTGGCTGGGAAAGGAGGCTGTGAGGCCGTAGAAACACCGGAGCATAGACGGACAGGCGGCGTGGGAGGACTGGTTCTTGAGCTCTTGTGGAGAGGCGTCCTCACGACCCTCTGTGAAGCACGGCAAGATCAATCCGGTTTAGCCAAATGATGAGCTCAGCTAAAGAAAGACGATATAGTCCCCCGGGCGGCGTAGGGCATCCCTTGAATCTGGATGGAGAGACCCTTCCGAACGTTGGCGCACACGCAGATCGTTCAAGCCAGCTCCGATGCAAGTGTGCACGGTAACTGCACGGAGTAGTCTTCCACGGAGGCGTTTCCCTTGTTAGCAGGTTCAACAGGGCGGACTCAGCAGACAAGAGCGAGGCAAGGCTCTTCGAAGACACTACTGAATTTCCTGAAGAAATGATCCACCAGGTCAGGGATGACCGGATTCGCCTCGGTCCCCAGAGAGGAGTTGCCCAGGCCAGGGCTTTACCAAGAGAGAGACGACCACGAAGGCCACCTTGGATCTTTCCGTAAGGGAACAGCCAGCCAATAAGGTACCCACATAGAAGGGAGCACAGGTGATGAAGCCCCTGCAGGTCCTTTAGGGTCCCCGTCAGAACTTGGGTCGGCCATGGCCAACGGAGCTTAGGACCAACTGGAGCGACTGTCACGGGAGGAATCCACAGCAGCCGACTGCTGCTTGCTGGAGTGGCGATAAGAGCTGCTGCATCAATGAGTGAAGCTGCTCGAGCCTGCTGTGCATGCTGCGATCTGTTTTGATTGCTTGACACCAATGACGGTGTGGATATTGGGCGAGATCGCGTCGCAAGGACGCCTTGGCGGATCCAATGGCCAGATCATACTGTTACGGTCTGGTGGTGGGTCCGCTGGACCACCGCCGGCGATGGCGTAAGCCCCACCCCCAGGGAGTGGAATCTAATTGCTCCTGTACTCACCAGGAGCCCACCGCAAAGCGGGATGTGACCTTGCTGCGCGCGGGGTCCACGCAGGACACACCACAGCGGGGCCTTGCCTCGGTGGGCGAGCCAAGGGTAGGCAGGAACAGACATCTGCAGTCAGCTCGTAGTCGGGGAAAGGCATAAGGTCATGGCAGGCGGGCAAGGATCGTGGACATAAACGTAAGCAAAAGGGTACGGTACATGTAGGACGACGACAAGGCATTCTGGAAAGGCTTCCCAATAGGCATGTGCACCAAAGATCCGGCCAAGCCACTGGGAAAGAGGCTGGGCTAAAATAGGCAGCAGAGTGCCCCGCAATGGCCAATTTACCGGCGCAACTGTCCCTTTAAATCTCACGACGCGGCGGCGCAGCGGCTCCCTAAGGGGCGGCCCGCACGCGCCGAGAGACGAGACGTGACGGGGCAGGACGGAGACCCGGTAAGTCACTGGGGAAAGCCGCAGCGGATGAGCGGCAACCCCGGACCCGAGTGCGGGACGGGGCGCCGCCAGAGTCGGGGCACGGATGGCGCCTGCGGACCCGGGACGAGGGTCGCAGGGCACCGTGACACAAGGTGGTTCTATCATCAAATCTGACTGGCAAAAAGTGCAAAAAACACGTATCTGTAATGTATATCGTGAAAATAAACGGTATTTTGCACCGTTCAATTCTACCTTGTGTTCAACAAATATGCTGCATTCACATTTAAGTGCGCAGGTTCCTCAATGACACTCAAATCTGGACTGGGCAAAAGTGCAAAAAAACACGTATACTGTAAATGTATTCGGGATAATACAAGGTATTTTTCTGGCACCTAATCAACCTGTGCCCGACTACAAAATTGCTGGATTCTAATTTAACTGCAAGGTGATATATCACACAAAGGTGGAAGGGCAAAAATTGAAGATGAAACACCTATCTGAAAGGTATACTGATAATTAAGTGGAGTTTTGCACCTAGACAAAGATACCCTAGGCATAGTTACTAGAAGAAAAGATGTATCCAAATATAAGTTCAGGCTGCCCGAATATCAGGAAATATTTCAATAGAAAACTGTTAAATAATTAAAGCTATTATGCAGTGCAATGTCTACACTAAGTCTTGGAGTGAACTTTATCCAGTATTCCTTTAAAGAGCTTTGTCTCGTGTTTTCGCCCCGCGGGGGCCCCCTCCCCCGCCCCCCGTGAACTTTACAGCGGTAGATGCTCCTTTAAAATTCTCTACCTAACTTACATAACATCTTCCAATCACTAATCTAACTAAAATGTAAGGATCACGAGCTAACAGTAGAGCTTTCTCTGTGAAAAAATGGATTAATTTTGCTGAGCGGTTGGACACAAGCATAGCGCACGTCCCTTCTGCTCTGAATGCTGAGAGACACTGAGGCGCTGACAGGAAGGCTGTGTCTATATGTACAATAGGAGGTCATGTGCTTTTGTACAGCCAATCACAACCAACACATCCCAGTACATGACGGTCGCACACACATTCAATGCTCACCCTCTCACCCTGCTCGTAATTCTGTAAGCTAGGAATTGCTGGCAGCCAAATGACAAAAGCGCCAAAATGGCGAGATCTTAAATAGATGATGCACAGATTTAACCTAAATTATCGCATGATCTAAAAATTTCGATCAACATAAAAACTGTGCCGATTTTCAACTTTGCGATAAATAACAACACTGAAAAGCAACCTGAAATGTTCTTGCGAATACCTGTGAAAAATGCGACTGCATGAAGAACCGTAAGACTAAAAATCACAGTGATCCTCCTTCAGTCCCAGGGATTACAACTGCCCAGTCGGACTAGTAATTGATAGTTATTCAACAAAATATACATACAAGTTGCGCTATCTGCGCCAAACTGAGATTCACCGAGCGCAATAAAACTATATTCAGAAGTTACACTGATGAAGAAATTTGCGTTTTTATTTTTGACAGCAATGACAAAACGAGAACAGTTTTTACTAGAGAATTTTTCTATCAGAATTGCGTACAGGGAGGCTATATGAAAAAAACTAGGGCCGCACAAACGGGCAATACAGGCTATTGAAAACTTATCCGGAATAACAAACAGGTGGTTTTTTGATCCACCTATAATACACCAGCGTGACAGACAAATTAGGCTGATATTCAATTAAGTGCAAGGTGCTACTAAGAACAAACTGGCCGCACCAAAGTGAAAAAAAACACTCTTTGAAATGTATAAAACGATAATAAAAGGCATTGTTTTGCACCTATAAATACACCTGCGGTGATCAACAAAATTGCCCATGTATTAAATTTAGAAAATGCAGGGGCTCTATAACATAACTGGGAACTGGGATCCGCACCACAAGTGAAAAAAAACACCTATTGAAATGAATACGGATAATAACGAGGCGTTTTTGCACCTATACATACACCTGCAGTGACTACAAAATGCAGTATACATTTAAAAATCAAGGTGGCTCTATTAAACAAAACTGGCCGCACCAAAGTGACAGAAACACCTATTTGAGAAATGTATACGGATAATAAAAGGCATTTTTGCACCTATAAATACACCTTGGCGGTGACTACCAAAATTGCCGTATTAAATTAAATTGCAAGGTGGGCTCTATGAACAAAACTTGGGCCGCACCAAAGTGAAAGAAAAACCTAAAATAAAATCGTGTACAGAATAATCAAAGTTGATTTTTTGCACCTATCAAATACACCTGCAGTTACTAGAAAAGATCAGTTAAACCTAATATAAGTACAGGCTGCACACCTGCAAGTAATCTATCACCAAAAACCTGTAACAAAACCCATTGCAATGCAGGGTCAAAGCACAGTCTGGCTGCACAATATCCCTCTTCCTTTCAAAAACTAGCCTGCCAGCATGACTTGTCATGTTCGCCCGTCAGACCCCCCCCGCGGCTGTATAGCGCAAGATGCTCTTTAAAATCTCAGCCTAGCAACTAAAAAGCTGCAAAATCTCTAATCTAGCCTACGTCTAATAGTTCCCAAGCAAAAAGCATAGTTGTCTGTTTGTGAACAAATTGAACAGTTCGATGACTTCTTTGAGAGAGACCCGAGTCACACGTCCAGCTCTTATGGATACACAGACACAAATGAGCGTGAACAGGAATGGCTTGTTCATGTATAACAAACAGGTCCATGTGATTTTCCCAGCCCAATCACAACCATATCACATTCCAGTCCAAGAAGACGCACCAACTCCATTCACCCTGCACCTATCTGAAGCTGATTAGCTGGCCGCCAAACAAAGACAGGAAGCGCCGAAAAATGTCGCGATATTAAAGATTATGCGCATATAATCAAAATTATCGCGTTGATCGAAAAAAACCGATCAACATAAAAAACCTGAGCCGATTATCAACTTGTCGATAATAATCGCTCAACACAAGTCCTGAACAGCAGAAAGTTTAAATTAGTCCCTTTGCTGATCTAGACCACCTGAGATCTTTACATTTAT
This sequence comes from Phyllomedusa bahiana, assembly GCA_025379985.1. Taxonomy (NCBI): domain Eukaryota; kingdom Metazoa; phylum Chordata; class Amphibia; order Anura; family Hylidae; genus Phyllomedusa; species Phyllomedusa bahiana. Next base: position 28,371 of record JAODAL010037997.1, on the reverse strand, counting down.
TCCCTTAATTTTCTAGATAAATACTGGTGAGGTCTGGTCAGTTTTTTAGGTTTCCCAAAAGGGTTGTTAAAATAACAGCCAGTTTGGAAGAATTAGGGAAAAGCAGGGTCCTGTCCTATCCCCCTGAATTCAGTTGTAACCGTGTTTTTAGGATACACATAAAGACAAATAATCATACACAAACTGGTGGAAGGACAATCTCTACTTTCTACCCAAACATTCACTTTTTCATCATTTGACACCTATTTTAGGGGATACAGAGTGTAATGGAAATTATTTTAGAAGGTACTGTGTGCAATAAAATTAATTTATGGGGTACAATTTGCAATATAATTTAGTGGGGTAAGCGTTTTGTAATGTCGCAAGTTACCTCAGGTGTTTTGTCCATTTGCAACTGCCACCAGACTATTCACAGCAAGAGGCAAACAAGGTACGTGCTACCGAGGTGCCTGGCCTTGGTGGGGTAGTCAACAATTTTGGGTCATTAACCTTAGGTTACTTACATTTGTAGTTAGTATATAGTTGTAAAGCATCTCATTTGGGCTGGCTTTTACAGAACGGCTGTAGTGTTGGATGAAAGACCATTCCCATATTGCAGGCCAGGCTTAACAAGGTCTTTGGAGGCCTATCAAAACCTATTGCTACACGACAACAGGGGTGCGAGTGGGCTACTTAGAGTTGGGAGTAAAACCTGAGCCGAGAGTATAAGCTCTTACCCCACGAACATGAAGTGAAGCCTGTACTGTGTACTGTACTGAACTTTGTAAGTAATTGTTTTGTGGTGCTGGGTGGTAGGCCCAGACCACTGATAGAGAGGGACTCTTTAAGTGTTTATTTAGTGACCAGATGCTCAAAGATTCATTTTTGTTTCTGTTTGAGGTAACTAAAGCTGCCTAAGAAATAAAGTTAGTTGCGGACAGTTTTAAAATACAGCCTGTGTTGGTGTGCCATTAATCATCTTACAAAAGGACAGTGATCTGTAGAACTTAGTGACCCCCCCTGTATGGTGCAATAAAATATACAGTTGTGATGGTCTTACATGATTTTGATATAGCTCAATGGTGGGCCCTGAGAATGATTTCCTTTATTGGACTAAATCTACTCAGTCGGCAGTGCAGTCCTTGGTAGAGTGTTGCGTAAAAAGTATTTTTAACTAGCCATATTGGAAACTTCCACCATGGGGGGGTTTTTTTTGCACATGCAGTAAGTTTAATGATAATAAATGTGAAGCTTGGCCTACACCTATTTCATGGCCAATATGACTGATCCATTTCAAAATTAGATACAATGAATTCTGGTAGGCCCACTAAATCTAATACTAGAAGCTGTCAAGTAAACTATTAGGGTTTTCCAGTATTTTGAGGGACCAGCATTGCCTTGGAGACTATAGGCAACATACATGAACATTGGTGCTGACAGGCCAGTTCTATAAAGCTTTAAGGTAGTGTAGAATATGTCAGAACGCATGAACCTGTTCTTCTGCAATTCATACATACAGGCGCATTGCAGTGCCAATACTACCCAGTCTGTGGCTCAGGCCGACTACCTTAAACTTGTCTGACTGTTCTGATAGTTATGCGCCAAGGTTTGGCATCAAAGAATCATAAATGTGTCTAATTCTAAGAACGTGGTGCGACACCCCTAGAACTGCCCAAATCTTCAGTGCATTAAAAAGTGTCACACAGGTGCTTATCACGCCAAAGTTTGCAGTGCGACTGTTCATACATCTATAGAACATGATAAATACAGCTTTTTGACAACAGAAAAATGGTGCATCCCCATTCATACAAGTCACCCTATGTTTGTTTTTTTTATCTAGAACAATGAAATCCTGAATTAATTGGACCATGGAAGTGCCCATGCTTCTGTTTTGGCCCCTGTCCCCTCTGTCTGCATGTTCTCAACTGTCCTTGCTCCTGCTACAGTCCTCACTGCCACCGGTGTCCTGTACTCATGTGCAATCCCCCTGAAGAGACAGTGCATAATTACCTGGGTCTTGACAAACTTCCTGTCTGTGCTCTGGGTCAATTTGTTGATGTCTCCACATTGATCCTGACCTCTGACTGCTGTCTGTTACCTACTTTTACTGATGTCCTCATTTTTGCGTTTACCTGTACTGTTGCGACCTGCTGCTATCCAGTCTGCCAAATGTCTGGATCTCTGCTACCTGTCATTGGTGGCTACCTTCCTGTGACCACTCAACTCTACCTATCCCACAGTCATACATTTAGCACTTTGGCTGTCACCGTGAATAGCCATGTCAGGGATAGTGAGTTTCCCCACAGCTAAGTCCATCCAGCCTTGCAGCGGGATCTGGAGAAGAATGGCAGCAAGGATGAGCGATATTATCGCCAAAAGTTGAAATCGGCATGGTTTTTAGGCTTATCGGAAATTTCCGATCACGCAATAGTTTAGGTGACAATCTTACAGATAATCTATTAAATATCGCGCCATTTCAGCTTTTCCTGTCATTTTGGTGGCCCCCAAAACAGCTCGAGGATAGAGGGGGGTGAGGAGGATGTACAACGTCACCACTTTGCGTGTATGGGGTCTCTTTGGCTGCAAAAATCACGTGACCTCTTTTTTATCAAGCAACTGCTTTTTCCTTTTTAAAACCCAAAATTCTCTAAAAAAGCCACTTCGCAGCGGGGACGGGGTTTTGTCTGCTTTTAAAAAACCAATAGCTTTTTCTAACACCCTTTTGTGGGGATAGTCTCTTTTTTTAATACAAAGAAACCACCCATCCCTACAGTTTAAAGAATAGAGTTAGATTAGAGAATTTCACTGCTTTGCATGTTAAAAAAAAACCAGCATAAATTATCCCTCTAACTTTTAAATATTTTATTGAAGTCCTTGGGGCTGTTTCCCCGAAAAGGGGCTCATTTGTACGCAAATTGGTTATACTTTTTAATAGAAAATTTTAACGCCTGTAGTCATGGTGCAAAGGGCCGCCATAAAAAATCCATATAACTTTTAAAATACTTTTTAATTCAGTCCGTGCGTCTGTTTTGGGGCATAGAGCTCAGTTGTATGCAAAAAAAGGGTCATGCTGCGGTCCCCGGACAGGCATGTCAATGTACGTTCCCCAAAAAAGGTGGGTTGAAAGACTCCTTTTTTCCCGGGACTTTTTTTTAAATTTTGGATCAGACAGGTTTAAAAGGGGCATTTTGCGGTCCCCGGACAGGGATAGTCAATGCCATTTAAACTAAAATGATGGGTTTTAAATAATTTCTGCCTTCGGCCCCTTTTTTTTAAAAAATTGGGGGGTCATGCAGGTTTAAGGGTTTAGGTGTGGTACAGGGCAGGGATAGGAAAAGCCCGGGGGGACTTTTTTTCCCGGGACTCTTGTTGCCTAATTTCTTGCCTAAGATTTAGCATTATCCGGGTTTTAAAAGTTGTGGGGGGGTTTTAATTTTCCCGCTTCTCCAACCCCGTTTGGGTGTAAGAATGAAGGTGTTGTTCCCCCTCCCATAGAAATTTAAAAAAGGGCACGGCGTTAAATTTTTATAGGGCTTTTCGATAACGTCATGATAAAATTTTCGATATCGACCCGATAACCCAAAAAGTTGGCACAATCGTCATCCTAAATTTTCACCGGTTAGACTCCATTCCCTAGTGTGGTTTTCATCTCATCTCTTGCGGTGACCCAGAGGATCCGCATAACCAGCTCCCAATTTCAATAAAAATCCCTAAAAGTTTTTTTTGACGCAAATTTTTATTTGATGAGCTAAGTTTTTCATTGGTACCAATTAGAGTTTCATAGGATTAATTAATCCTATCCTATTCTGCCAGTTTTTTTAAAGGCCTCCTCTATGCTATGTTATAGGTCTTTATGATTCAATGTACCTTGATGGATTTCTTTTAGTTTTTAAAAGGGAAAATGTATTTTCAATGTTACGTTTTTTAGTAATAGGAATCATTTAAAAAACTTGTATTTCCCTTTTTTTTAAAAAAGGGAGTAAAGGCATGTAGTACCCACATGTACTGAAAGAGGTTCTATAGACCCCAAACACTGCTTCACTGCACTAATACATATAAAAAGCAGTAAGGGGCATGTAGTACCCAAAAGGCTGTAGAGAGGTGCTACTAGACCACCCCAAACACTGGATTCACCTCAAAATACATGTAAAAGGGGTACGGACATGTATTACTGCATGCCCGTTTATAGAGGGACTACTAGACCACCCAAAAATACAAGTACTTAAATAATTTCATGTAAAAGCATGGCAACAAAACCCCTGCTTTTCCATGGGCCCGTTTCTTTCTCATTTCCCTTTAACCTGCTGGGCCCCCCACAGAAAAAATGGGTCCAGCACTCTGACAACCGGATTCCCCTTTCCGCTCTCACCCAAAGGCGGCCTTTCACTTCCCCACACCCCCCAAAAATTTAAAAACGGCCGGGGTGGAGGGTCGGCATACTTCTCCCCCTTTCCCCACTGCACTTACCAGGTCATTCTCCCCCCCCTCCCTCCTTTTCCCCCTCCTTTGAAGCCCCACCCCATTAGCCCTTTTTTTCGGCCTTTTTCCATAGAGTCGCAGTTGTGTACAGACCCCCCCGGCTCACCCCCCCCATTTCTGGATAATTTCGCTGCCTGGCCCATATTTCCCCTTTTCTAAAATGCCCACCTCATCATGGTGACTTCAACATCCCCCTTTGATGACCCCATGCCCCTTCTCCCTCCCATTTTTTCACTGACCTCTTCTCTTGGCCTCTTGCAGTTTTACAGACTCTCCCACCACAAGGAGGGGAACTCTCTTGATCTGGTCTTCTGTTCCCACCATTTCAAACCTCACAAATTCCCCTTTATGCTCTCCTTTTCATAACCTTATTCTTTTACTATCAATTCCAGCCTTCTCTGGACCACCTGCCTTCACCCTTTCAAAAATATCCCTCCTTAACACCCGGAACTCATAGACACCATACAGTCCTCATTCCCCCCCAATCCCCTCCCTCCGTCCTGCCCCGGCTTCAACATTACAACGAAACTCTCAAAACCACCCTGGACATAGGGGCCCCATACAACCGCCCACCAGAGTCAACGCCCGCACCTTTGGCTTCGTCCAGCCCGGGTTCCTGCAACTTGCTCCAGGTGTGCTGACGCTTGTGGAAAGCGAAGTACCTGCAGATTTTCTCCACTACAAATTCATCTCAGGACTTTACACTCCCCCTTCCAGCGCCAAACAAAAATTTTTTACACCCCCCTCATTAAACCCTTTACACAACAACCCAAAACGCCTGTTTAAACACCATCACTCCCTTCTCGGGCCCCAAAGCTCGGGCCCGGGCTCTGACCTCTGGCTGAGGCCCGGGGCCCTCTTTTAAAAAGACAAAATTGACATTTCCCCGGCAAAACATCCATCAAAACACAAGCAGAACCCACCTGTCCCCCTGTACACCTTAGGTTTTCTCACTTTTTGACCCAACCACAGAAAAGAAGTATCCGGGCTTCCCTGTCTGCCCCCCCACCACCTGCCTAGCGACCCCATTTCCTCCCACCTTCTCCAGCTTTTCCCCACTACCTCTCTTCCCTTACCCAATCTTAACCTCTCTCTCTCCACTGGGTCTTCCCCCCTCCTTTAAACAGGTTATAAAAACTCCCCTCTAAAAAAAACCCTCCCGGAAAACCCATCCGTGCCCAAATTTACCGCCCATCTCTAACCTTCCCTTTATCTAAATTCTGGAACGTGGTCTACTCTCGCTGATCCTTATCTCTCTCCCCCCTAATCTCTTCGGGATCCCTACAATCGGGTTTTCCGCACCCTACACTCCACAAAAAAGCCCTAGTTAAAGCCCAACATTCCACACTGCTAAATCTAAGGCAAAAATCGTTGTTGGTTCTTTGGGATCTTTTCAAATTTACACTGTTTTTCACCATCTTCTCCTCAGCATGCCGGCACCTTTGGGCCTCCAGGAAAAATGTCTCCTTGTTCCCCCTACCTCTCTGCCCCGCTTCTTCATGTCTCATTTGCAGTTCTATTTCCCTCCCCTCTCCCTCTGCCGTTGGGGCCCCAGGGGTCATTCGGGTCCCCCTCTTCTCAATCTATGCCCCCATTGGCCAAACCATCAGTAGATTTGGGTTTCCCAAAAACCCTCCACGTGATGACCTCATTTACACCTCCCCCGTGACCTCATCCTCCCCACAAAACACCCGTGACTTCTGCCGCTGTCTCTGACATTTTGTCCCTCTCTATCTAAACTAAACCTCACCAAAACGAACTTTTTGTTTTTCCCCCCCTCTACTAACCAACCCCCATCTGCTTTTTTTCTCTTCATGGTGGGATCACCATATCCTAGGCGCAGGGCCCGGGGCTTGGGGTTATTCTTTCCCTGAACTGCTTTCACCCCAATATCCAATCCCTTGCGCGCTCCCGTCACTTGCCCTCAAAAACATCTCCCGAATCCGCCCTTTTCTCACTGTGGAAACAAATCAAACCCATTGTTTCTCTTTTTTCACTCTCGTTTGACTACTGTAACTCCCTTTCTTAACCTCCCCCCCCGTAAACTCCCCTCTCCAACTGCCCTGAATGCAGCGCCAGGCTTTTTTTTCTTTCTTTCCAGCCGATTACGATGCCCACCCCGTGTCATCGCTCCACTGGTTGCCCCCTCCAAAGAATAAGCAAAACCATCATTTCACCCATAAAACTCTCCACTGCTGCACCCCCAACATCCCTCCCTCATCTCTGTTACCACCCTGCCCCCTCTCCCGCTCCGCACGGACATCAAACTACGACTACAATCATCCCAACCTCCCATGCCCGTCTTCAAGATTTGCATGCTGCACCCCCTTTTCTGGAACATGCACCCCGACCATCAGCCAATCCCCCCTTTGAGTTTTAAAGTGTCCCCGAAAACCACTCCCAGGCAGGCCTACCAAACCACTAATTTTCTAAACCCACACCTTCTACACACACATTCCTGCACTCCCTACACTGGGCACTCACAGGCACTTATCTGTAATAATGTACAGTCATGGTGGCAGGGGGCACCAATCTTTTTGTAAACCTCCCCATATTATAAAACATGGGTGGGCCCTTTTAAATTTAGCACTTCTCCCTTTTGTTTTCCCCCAGGCACCCCTTAATTGTAAGCCTTGCGAGCAGGGGGGCCCCCAACCCTTTTGTCTCACCTGTAAGTAGCGTTTTACTGTGTAATGCTGTTTTTGTCTGTATTATACCCTCTACATTGTAAATGCTGCGGAATTTGTTGCCATATAAATAAAGATTATTATTATTTTTTTATAAAGGAAAATACAGGGCAAAGCACTGTACTGCAGAGAGGTGGTACTAGACCACCAATCACTGCATGCACTTCACTAATACAGAGGTTTTACAAGTAGAATATTCATGATAATTGACTAGTTTTTCAATCACATGTGTAACAGATTAGCAATGCCTCTGACATTGTTAGTGAATTTAGTTTCAAGATACAATGTTCAAGTAAAGACCACTGTGTGTTGAAGATATTGTTTCCTGAGGTCATTGAAACTTGATGGACCACTGTATGTTGGTATGTGCATGATCAAATATTTAGAAACCACATAAAGGAGGTAGCTTTTTGGTGTATGGCCACTTCATAATTCATCTTCTAATAAAAAATATCTCAGGGCATTTGTTTGAGTTTTTGAGGTTCTTTGACATCTTGTTATTAAATACACAAGGATCATCATCTCTAGAGGTAAAACATTTTTAGCAATATTATTATTACACAATTGCTTTGCTGACTCTTCATTAGTGCCTGTAGAAATAAGTCTCAGTTCGGGTTGTCAAGTCTAAGAGGAAAATATTTCCCCAGAGTAAATTCCTACGAATCCCTTTTCAATTCATCACCTTATAAAACATTTATGTTTTAGTTTAGTTATTACTCTCTTATGATCTACAAGAAGATAATGCTCTGCCACCAAACAATTTGACATTTAAATATGGGAGATAAATCAGAGGTAACCACAATGAATTTTCTTATTTTTTAGCATGCAACAAATTTTCTGCCAAAATTTATGTGCAATTCCATGGTTGAAATTTGATGTGGATTCCAGAATGAGTATATGGCAGAATATTTTTTTCCTTCTGCAGTATGTGAAAAAGGTCTTGTTAACCATCTCTTCAATGCACTTTACTATACCACAAATTTTCAATAATCTACAGTTGTAAACTTGACTTAAGGATCATTTGAGATTCCCAGACCCAGAGAAATGTGAAATGATGCAGCAAACACAGGGAATAAGAAATAGGAATATTTCTGTTATTTCCTACTGAATGGGATGCAGACCATTTACTAATCTCTGAAAGCATTGCTTACATGGAAGTAGTAAATCTTACTCGGATGCTTTCTCCTTTTACCCATTTATTAGGCAAGTCAGCTCCTGTATACCATTGCTGAGACTTGCCGATGATTTGCATTGATCACCACAATTCTTTTCGCAAATAATAACTGGTTATATTAGATTTATTTTAGGTGTTATGTAATTGTTGCAATTGTTTACAATCAAGAGGCCCAATATCCATTGCAATGTCTTACAAGCACACAAAAATGTATCCAACTTTCCAAATGAGACACAAGCTGGATCCTGAAAAAACTGAACCAAGGTCATGAACAGTAAAGAACCTCAACTTAGAAACCCACAATCCTTCTGTTGTAAATGATAACTTCCTGCTGAGCAAATTCTGCAAGTGTGGATGAACACATATCTTACATTTTGTAGGTACATCTTAGTTAATCTTCCCCATCAGCTCATTGACCACACATTGCAGCGTTGGAGGCCATTCCAATATCGAAGATATGGGAACTGGGTGCCCAAGCTACATAATCTGATACTGTCAAAATCTAAAGAAATATGAACACAATATATATGGACATATTGGAAAGCATAACCAGGGAAATAGAAAGTAGGGACATGTCCAAATATTCCTGGAAATAACACACTGGATATATGACTAACACTGGAAGATTTTATAGCCTTAATATATCCTCTTTTCTAAACTGTTCCTCTCTGTGCCTACTCAATTGATATCTTGACAACAAACCACATATCCAAGCATCTGAAGCCAACAAACTCCCAACCAGCTTCCTCTTAGCTATCAGAATTCAAAAATTATAAAACACCACAAAAATCCCAATGCAAATGTAGACAAAACTTTTTCAGAGGAAGACAAACGCATCTCATACAGCCTGCACCTCATGGACAACAACTAATGTAAGGACACAAGTTTACAGGAATCACAGGTCACATAACCTTATGAAATATGTTTTATAACTTGTGAAAAAGTCTTGGTCACATCTTTTTCTCCTCTAACTTAAAGACAAGAACCACAAACTACCCCTAAAGACTCGAGTTAGAAAAAGAGTGGTGAGAATTTTTCTGTTTCCTTTTCTGGCTGCATCCACATGACAATGAACAAATATTGGTCGGATTCTGAATTAGAATCCGATCAGTACTTTACATTTGTTTTTCACTTTTTTGCACTTTTTTGTGCACTAATTGGGGGTGGTTTTCCGATTTCAGCTATCCCATTGCATTGAATAGTAAAATATGGCAGAAAATTGTGCATGATCCTAGTTTTTGGAAACCGGTTTTGAAATCCGACTATCAGGAAATCCAAATTCACATTTTCTATTGAGGTCTACGGAAATGGTTTACAGTCGGTTTTTCACTGCTTTCAAAATCCAACAACCGTGTCAGAAACCAACTATAAATCATTAGCATGTAGACCGGCCCTTTTCTTAATAATGCACAGCAAAATTACTAATAATTACTAATAAATGAGTACTTGCCCTAGCTTCTCCCCTAACACCTACTAGAACCTACAGTAATACCCTTTTTCTTCTCAAATAACTCCTACATAGTCTTTATAAATAGCCAGATACCGTCTGTTCATACAGAAAAATTCAAACATTGACATCAGTATCTCCAATAGGTCCAAATTTTTATTAGAAGAAGGCAAGTAAAAAAGCAATGTATTGGCTCAGGTGAAGCTTTTCCCAAGTAGCCATAGCAGTGATATCCACATAGCAGATATATATATATATATATATATATAATATATATATATATATATATATATATATATATATAGACAAAAGGAGAAAGACGGGGGCGCACAAATGGTGAAGTACGTTTGGTAGAACGTATACAGTTTAGTATTTGATCTACTCACCAATTTGAGTTGCGCTCTTAGTGTAGAGGCACAACTCTCATATTAGCATACAGGGCGTTTACTGTAGCCGTAACCCTTGTATACGGCTGCCGATGTTCCCGTGAGCGGCGTCCCGCTAAGCAGATAGTAGAGGAAAAAGAAGAATGGTGGAACCGGCGCACATGTGTATCCAGGAATGCCAATGATGCAGGCAGGGAGATCCAGAAAATTACTTTATTATTCTAAAAAGGCTAGGGAGATAACCTCAGGAAATCTAAAACAATTTAAAAGCAAGTAAAAGCCAACGCGTTTCGCGTTTATCAAACGCTTCCTCAGGGATGAATGATCTACTGTATCTTGTTCAAACATTATAAAGGTACAAACTGCAGATAACAGGTTGAATAGAACATCAATCAAACTAAACAAAGAGATCTAATTGGTGTATTCAGTTGTCAGTCACACATCATCCAGATCACAAGACAGGTAGGGATGAAGTAGGATGAAACATGGTCCTAAATGCCAGTCATTTGCATTTCAATAGGTTCATCACAATGTATTCCTTTTTGTTTCTATGATTAATTACATTTAGTTCTCTTCCCCTTTTTTTTGAGGTAATTTTGCTATATGTTATTTCTTAAGTTCTAAATCAGATATTACTGTAATTTTGAACAGTAATTGCTAATTTTTTTGTTTGCATACAATTTCATTTTTTCAACATGTGTCGATATAAAAATGTCGAAAAAAGAGTTGGGTAAAGTGCTATTGTCTTCTTATCATTATGGATTCATTATATGTTCATACAATAATAGTCTTGAAGAGTGAATAGTGTTCATCTGTTGATTTCCTTTTTACTTCCATAGTTAATTAATTAACTATGGAAGTAAAAAGGAATCAACAGATGAACACTATTCACACTTCAAGTTAATTAATTGCCTGCATCATTGGCATTCCTGGATACACATGTGCGCCGGTTCCACCATCTTCTTTTTCCTCTACTATATATATATATATAGGAGAGGAAAGTAGGCAGATGAGATAAGTATTGAACACGTCACTCATTTTCTAATTGAATATATTTCTGGAGTTGCTACGGTTTTGAAATTCTCACCAGATTTCAGTAACAACCCCTAATCCACACAGATGAAGAAATCAAACCATATATGTCCATAAATAAAATTATGTGTAATAATGAGAAATGAGACAGGGAAAAAGTATTGAACATGCTTACGGATATGTATTTAATACCCTTTGTTGATGATGACAAGATGCCTCCTGTATGAAGAAACTAGTAGCCTGCATTGCTTTGGTAGGATCACAGCCTATTCTTCCACACAAACACTCTATAAATTCTGAAGCTACCATGGGCTTCTTCTATGAACTCTGAGCTTTAGTTTCTTTCACATTTTCTACTGGACTCAGTTCAGGTGATTGTCTGGGCCATTGTAGCAGCTTTTGTCTTTCTCTGAAACCAATTGGGAGTTTCCTTGGCTGCGTGTTGATGCCGCAGATCTTTATCAAGAATGTCTTGATACATTTATCCATTCATCTTTCATGATATGGGGCTGAAAAATAGCCCCATATCATGATATTACCACCTCCAAACTTCACTGTTGGTTGGTGTTTTTAGGGTGATGCCTTTTGACCTATAAATATGGTGTGTATTTTGGCATCCAAAGAGTTCAATTTTGGCCTCATCTGATCAAAATATATTCTCCCAGTATTTCACAGGCTTGTATCAATGTTGTGGAGCAAACTTTAAACATGTTTGAACATGCTTTTTGTACAGCAATTAAGTCTTAGGCAGTGAGTGCGCATACAGTCCATGGAGATTGAGTACATTACTTATTGTTGTACCTGCAGATTCCAGGACTTTCTATAGCTCTCCATGACTCTTGGACAACTCTTCCGATAATTCTTTTCACTCCTCTGAAGTTCTTTGAGGAGCACCTGATCGTGACTGGTTTATGGTGAAATGACGTTCTTTTCAGTTCTGGATTAAGGCCCCAAAGGCTCACTGAGCCTTCATGTTTAGAAAAATTTTTTCTGTAAAAATGCCATCATTATTTTGCAAAAATAAGTTTGCAAAGGTCTTGAGCCAATTGGTTTTACCCATCATGGATTTTTTTTTGTTGGGACCTAGTAATAAAGACACCTTTTCATAGGCCATCAGTTGAACCAGCTATTATTTTTCACTAAATGGCAAGACTAATTTCTAATTACCAATAGATTTCAGCCGGTGTCATGGATTTCCATGGTCCCTTTGCACCTTCTTTTTTCAGGTTCAAACTTTTCCCCTTGGGCATTTTCCATTTCTATACATAATTTATGGGCATTAAGGGTTTTTTTTCCTTTTCCTGTGTGGGTTTGGGAAGGGTTGTTACCAAAAATCGGGGAGAATTTTTGTCAATAGCACCTTTTTAAAAAAATTGTGACGTCCCAAAACTTATTTCACCCTTTATATTATTATCAAAAAAATTTAACCACCAATCAATATACAGACTTCTAAAATTAATTCACATCAAGAAAAGATGTAAATATTCTGAATTAACACTAAGTAATTTACTAATGTTGTCATAAAGAGATTCCACAACACAGACCTTTTTCTTTTTTGGGGTTAGTCCCCCTAAAAAGGGAAAAACTCAGGTTTTGGAAACAGTGGTATACTCACCAGGTCATATCTGGGGTCTGGACCCAGAAGTAATCTCTCCACCATATTAAGTAGTCACATGGTTTTATAGATGGACATGTGTCTATGTCCATCAAGTAAGCTTTACGGATGTGGTCAAGTTTAACTTAACAACACTGAAATAGTTGAAAAAACTTTCTTCTTATTTTAAAGGGTACTTTTTTCTGTAAATTATTTTGCTACATCAACAAGCTTTCCCACCCTGCCAACCACTCAAACACCTTCTATTCTCCCTCTCTCTGGGATATGGTTTCTGTAGAAAAGGGAAACACCATTCCCCATAATTCAATACCTTTGCCTCTTTTAGGGCCCCGGGGGGTTTGGTTATGGCCCCCTCCTTGTTTTTTCCACTGGCCCCCTTGTTTCCCGTAGGCAAAATAGTTCAAAACCCTCTAATTCGGGGACTCTGTATTGCATTTCCATGGATTAGGGATTTTTCCCTCTCTTTTTTTTAGTTAATTCTCCGACAGGAATGAAATGTTGGTCTTTAGAATAGATCTTTGCCCTTCAGACAGGCCTGACAATCTATTCTGATTCATCACTAAGTTCACTTCATCAGACAATCACAGGAAATTCACAACTTCTACTCTTTAATATTGACTTGGTGTCAGGGCTGGGCAGCGCTCTGCTTGCGGGGGAGGAAGAGTCGCCAGCGTCACGCCCCCCACCCTGAAGACATTCTGCTGGAAGCTGTTGAGTGACAGACCCCCAGCCCATTTCCGACACGGGCGATCGCACCACCAAAGGGGAGGCCCCGGGGGCCGCCCCAAATCAGCTACAGGGGTGGTATCGGGGGATCACTTTTAAACTCCCTGCACTGATGCTGCGCCTGCGATTTCTCCTGGCTGCCTTGCTCCCTGTCTTTGCTTTGTTGTTTGTTTACCTGGTTACCTGACCTCGTTTTGTTCTCCTGACTTGGCTTGTCTCTGTTTTTGTACCTCGCCCCCCTTTTTCGTGTTTGACCTCGGCTTTTACGTTTATCCCCGGGTTTTTTCGATTTGTGGCCTTTGGCGTTCCTGTTTTGGGGTATTGACCCGGACTGTCTGACATTCTTCCTTCTGACGCCCCAGCTTTTTTAAGCAGCGCGGGGACTGCCCCCATTACCGTCTGCTGCCTAGGGCAGCACGTCAAGCAGGCAGGGACATGGGCTGGGTTCCATCGGGGCTCACTGTACCTCGTTTGCCGTGACTTTCGCAGCCGGGAACCGTTACTGCTCTACCCCCACTATGAACCCCATGACAGCTATGGAAGCAATCGGGGGCTAACCAAGTAGTCCAGGATCACGCTGAGGGTAAAACATCGGGAATCTCCCCAAAGCAGAGTTCCCTGAAAAAACCTTCCCCTCCTTGGAGCCCCCTACCCAGTTCCCCTGACAGGTTCTCGGGCAACGGGAAAGGGCCCTTTTGGCATTTAGAGGGGGATGTCGCCTGTATTTTACTCCGCCCACATACCCGGAATGAGGAGAAAAGGTGGAAAGGGTTAGCCCACTTCAGGGTCCCCCCCAGAGTGGGCATTTTCTTCCCCCGCCGTCACCAGAACTGTTTTCTGGGGGCACTTCTTGCCCCCTTTGGGGGTATTTTTGATACCCGGGATAGGGAAGCTGGGGCCGAGGCTCACTACCACCTTGGGCAGGTAAAAGACGGGGGAGGAATTTTGTCTAAATTTTCGTCGCGTGCTTTCTGTCTGGGGGGAAACGACGCAGCTCTCGATGCCATTTTAGTTTAGGGTTAGCGACCATGGAAGGGAAAATTTGTTGGGGCCTTAAAAACCCAAAAAAACCCTGGTACTTTAGATGAGGCCCATGGCCCACTAGCCCCTTTTCGCGGACAGACGTTTTGGGAAAGGGACTCGGGAAAAGGTTTCCTCTCCGGTGGTCCACCCCAGGTCACCTCTAAACCCGTTGTTTTTTTTTTAAAACCCCAGAGGGCCCATGCAAGTGGGGCTTCTTCCGCGACTGCTGCTAGGACCTAGGACACTCGTCGCACCCGGGGGGTTTCTTCTACTGTGGCGAAGATGGAGTGCTCCAAAGGGAAGACCGGGCCAAAAACGCCAGCGCCTAGGTGGTCAGCAGGGGGAAATCACCCAGGCGAACAGGTTTTTCCTAACATACCAAAAAATTGCTGCAAAACCCGTTAAGATTTCATACTTGCGCTGTCGGTTCGGAGTGCTTTGTGATTCTGGATCAGCTTCTAATTTTGTTTTATGCGTCTTTTTGTCAAACGTTTAGGCCTACCTTGAGACCGCATCTGAGTCTCAAAAGGAGTGGGTATTTACTTTTCCCCTCCACTAGCCCCCGGGGGACAATCCAACATGTACCCTGAGCGAGATGGGGTCGGATCCCTACATACTGAAAATGTACCATTTATCAGGAGGGCTGCCCCCTGATGTTTTTGGGGTGCCCGGTTCAGAAAAATAACCCTGTTTGACTGGAATTCAGGTGAATTTTCAAGTGGGGGGAACGGTTGTTGCAATGTCCCCTACCATACGGGAATACGAGGTGGGGCAGAACCCGTTTTTACCGTACTTTTCTGCAGTATTTTCCCCAGAAACTCGGAGATACTCCCCCTCTAAACACACTGGCCATTGCCTATTGCCCGGAGTAAGGTTTCCCAGGGAGGTATATAATCTGTCTGGCCAGAGAACTACAAAAACAAAAATATTTTTTTAAAGCTTCAGAAGGGGGCATAAACCGACCTTTGGGTGTCTCCCTGGGGGCAGCAGGGCCGGGGCAAGGCATTTTTGGGTCCTAGGCGAGAAAAGCCAATGGGCCCCACCCCCCCCCCCCTCGCTCTCAAAAAAATACCCCCCCCCCACTAATTCCTCTCACCCCTGGCCCCGGTCTTTTACTAATTTTCTGCATATTTTTACATAGCCCATCCACTCCTCACATCACTGCACAATGAAAATCCCCCTGACAAATTTTCTTTTTAAAAACGCTCCCCCCTATGACATGCAATACCCCCAAATAACACACCAAATAAAAACCAGCGATACATGGAGCAAATCTACCCGACGAATGATTGTTAAAAAACCTCCTACAAAACCAAGCCCCAAACTATTTCTACTTAAGGCTCAAATAATCCTGCCAACCCTGACCGAACGAACCCCCCCATTACTACAACTGTACACAGGGTCTAATTACATATTCCCCCCATCAGGGGGCCTATAGTGGTAGAAAACTAGTTTTTATTAACTCGCAGACATAAAAGTTATTACCCTCTGTTACATTTAGTGACTCACCGGAGACTCTTTTCTGACAGCTCGTTCCCCTTCCCTTTTCTTCTCCATCCGGTTTTTTCACCTTCTCGCTATTGCCCCGCCCAAAACTCGTCCCTGAATTTTGGGCACAAATTCTTGAAAACCTCACATTTCCAGTAACTCCTTTAATTATAGGTAATAAGTCCCCTTATCAACGGTATATAAATGCCCTCTCACAGGCAGGATATAGATATTGTCCCCCTTAGACAGGGAGGTATATAAAATAGGGGCACCAGGCGGGGATATACTAGGGGCTCAGCAAATAAATAGCTAGGGGTTCACCCGGCATAGGGGGCCCCAGGGAGGCGTTTGGGGGGCCCGGCAGGCTAGGGGCCACAGGGCCCGGTTATAGGGGCCACAGAGGCGTATAGGGGCCACAGGCAGGCTAGGCCTCAGGGAGGCGTAGGACCCAGGCAGGGGAGGGGCTTGGCAGGCTAGGGGCCCACAGGAGGGGGTAGGGGGGGACCAGGGAGCGATGGGGGCACCAGGGGCCCAAAAGGGCCACAGGCAGCCGTACAGGGGCTCAGGCATGCGTACGGGGGGCAAGGGGGGGCATTAGGGGGCCACAGGCAGCCATAAGGGGGCCACAGGCAGCCGAGGGGGCTCAGCAGGCGTATGGGGGGCTCAGGCAGGGGTATGGGGGGGTCAGGCAGGTTTTATGGGGAAACCCAGACAGGGGAATGGGGGCTCAGGCCGGCTATGGGGCACCGGTAGGCATAAGGGGGGACCAGGCACATTATAGGGGGGGCCGCGCAGGGACATAGGGGGGGGCCCCCAGGCAGGGATTATAGGGGGCCGCAGGCAGTATTTATAGGGGCACACAGGCAGGGATTTTAGGGGGCCACAGGCAGGCATTATAGGGGGACACGGCAGGGATTATAGGGGGCCGCAGGCAGGGGATGGGGGGCCCCCAGAAAATAGGGGGCCGCAGGCGGGATTATGGGGGGGCCCCAGGCAGGATAAGGGGCCCCAGGGAGGCAGGGATGGGGGCCGCAGGCAGGGAAAAGGGGCCGCAGCAGGCATTAAGGGGGGGCCCCAGGCAAATAAGGGCCAAAGGGAGGCGTATGGGGGGCCCCAGGCAGGGACCTAAAAACAACAAAATTAATACTTACCCATTCCCAGCGCGCGCTCCCCTTCGTCCCTTCAGCCGCGCGCTCCTCCGGCAGCCCTCGGGCGACGGCCGTGACGCGCGGCGCCCGGAGAGGCAGCGTCGCAATACATAAATTCATTGCGACGCTGCCGCGAGGCCACGGGCCGCGGGGGTCCCCAGCCTATGAGGGCCCGGCGCCCACTTGGGCCCCTGCGGGTCACCGAGGATCCAGCGATCCCCGGGACGGGCCCGACCGTCTGCGGGGCAGGAGCGCTTTCTCTCTGCTCCGCAAAGCGCACAGAGACCCCCGGCGCTTTAGGCCCCCGGGACGGCCTACCCGGGGAGGGCGGGGCCCTCAGGCCCCTTTGGGAAAGGCTGAGGTAGGGGCCCTAGGCGGTGCCTACCCTTGGCCCCCCCCGTCCCGGCCCTGGGGGCAGGGGTTTTTTTTTGGAAAAAAGGATGGAGGCCCCCCATCATAGATTCCGGGCTGAAAAAAATAACGGAAAAAAAAACCAAAAACCCCTTTACCCTTGCCCCCGGTTTCTGTTAAAACCCAAATCCGGGGAGTAAAGGGGTTTTTTCCAAGTTGGCCCTTAGGGGGGGCCAAATAACCCTTTCCTTTATCCCGAGAAAGGGGGATGAGGGGAAAAACCCGTTTTTTAAAAACCACTCCGGGAAGGGTTCTTTTTGGGGGAGTTTTCTGGTGATGCCGTTTGGGTTTTTTAATTTGCTCCCGGGGGGTTCCAAAACCCGGGTTAATGATTTTTTCCCGGGGGAATTTCATTGGTTGTTATAGGTTTTTTACCTGGATGAAAAATTTTAAAATCTATTCGGAAAGATTCGTGGTTCCAGGTTAAACAGGGGTACGGAGGTATTGAAAATTTTTTTGAAGGAAAATTTAGTTTTTTTTGTAAAGGGTGAAAAAAAATTGGTTGGTTTTGGGGGGTGCAGGGGTACCTTTCCTTGGGTACATCCTAAACTCCTAACCCTCATTTCGTAGGGGACCCTGGGAAAATTCAGGCCTTTCTGGGTTTTTGGGAAATGGCCCTTTCATTCTGAAGGCCTGCAGGGGGGTTCCCTTTAAGGGTTTTGCGAATTTACTATCGAAAAATTTAAATTCGAAAATTTTTTCTGTCTTATTTCCCGGCCCCCTTTGAAACGGAATGACGGGGAAAGGGGGGTGAAGTTCAGTAGTTGGAAACCGGGGGCCCATAATGTTTTTTTGAAAAGTTAAGCAGTTTTTTTTGTATAAAGCTCCTGGGTTGTTTAACAAGTTTACCGGGGAAAAACCCTTTGTCGTTGAGGTAAAAGTTTTTCTGATTTGGGGGCCCGGGGCGGGTCTTTGGTCTCAGGGGCCCGCTAATATGAAAAACCCTTCCCCCCTTTGTCCCTTTTTTCCCTTTGATTTTCCCCAAAACCTGAAAAATTTAAATTTTGGGGAAAACCGGGGTTTTTGGGTTTAAGGGGGGCCCTTTCGAGGAATGGCCCCCTTCCCTCGACAGTCCCCCAGCATAGGTCAGGGCCCTTTTCTAAATCATAAAAATTTCTTCCCTTTTTTAGAGAGTGCAAAAAAGGTTAAACCCACGTCGGGCGTTGGGCATTATTTTTTTACGCCCCTTCAACTTTGTTGTTATTTACGGGCCCGGGGGTTCAAAAAATTGTAAAGGTGATGCTCTATCTAAAAAGGCTACTGTGCCAGCCAGCATCTAAGGAGGACCCGGCCCCTTATATTGCCCAAGGGGGGACTTTTTGTTTAGCTATTTCCCCTGTTTTTACCCAAATGGGGTTTTAATTTCCCAAAGGAGATAAAAGCCCCTTTTAAAACTGTTCTATTTCGAAGGTCTTTGTCCCCACTCGGGTTTGGGGTTCCCGGAATTTTAAAAAAGAATTTAATGATTCTGTGTTATCTGGGAAACCCTTTTGGAGTGGGGGGGCCACAAAAAAGCTTTTTTTCTCGAAATTTAAATGGGGGAACCTCATTGCCTCGTGATAAAAAGGCCTATGTGGCATTTTTTTGGGGAAGTCGGGCCGCTAAAGGAAAAAAGTTCCCAGAACTCGTCCTCCTGGGGGAACTTTCCCCCGCCTACCTTTTCCTAAAACGCCCATGGCCCCAACTCCCAGGGAAATTTTATGTGGCCTTCCTCCTTCAGGGGCCCCAAAACGGTTTTTGGGGTTTGGGTAGTGGCCCCGGTTCAGAAAAAATTTTCCATTTTGTTCCTTTAAAGGGGGGTTCCCATGCCCAAAAAAAAACTGCGCTAAATCTTTATAAAAACCATTGCCCAAATTGGGGTTTTTACCAGAAATATTTTTCGGACGAGGGGTTCAGTTCTTTTTCTCTTTTTTTTAAAGGTTTCCTTTGCAAGGCTCGGGGGTATCCCCTTTTCCCTTCCCCTCTCCCTTCCCCGAGACTAAAGGGGAGACTGAGAGGGAAAATTTAAAATGGTAATAAAAAAAATTTCCCGTTGTTATTTTATCTGACAGGGGGAAAGACTGGGAAAAAATACTTACCGTTGGTTGAATTTGCCTTTTAAAAAATGGATGTTTTTTGGGGCTGGTACCTCGCCCATTTTACTGAAAATTAGGGTTTTCCCCCCCAAAGGGGCTGCGCCCTTTTTCCCAAGTGCATAAATCTATCACAGCGGGGTGGATTTTAAATCATTAAAAAAATCTGTGCCAGCCCGGGGGCCCAAGTTAGAAGAACGGGGGTTCATCCCCAGTTTCACCAGAAAAAAAAATTTCTGTAGCCCGGGCATCTTTTGTTTAGGGGGTTTTCCCGGTTGGGGATAAAGTAGGGTTTTTCCCCCCACCAAAAATTGCGATTAAAAAAGTTCCCCTTGGTAAACTCGCGCCGCGATTTTTTAGGTCCATATGGGGGGTTCCCAGGAGGGGGTTTAAAACCCCGGGTGGCATTTTTTGGCTGAAAAACCCTCGTCTCCCCCGAATCCCTAAACCGTGTTCCATGGGAAATTCTTAGAGTAAATTCAGCCTGTTACTCCCCCCTCTAGCCCTTTCCTCCCCCCGGGGTTTGTATAGGGGGGATTAAAATCTAAAATCCCCGTTTTTTTGATTCTGTAAGGCCCAAAGGCCCACTGCAGTCCCCTTTGGTTTCCATTGGAAGGGTATGGTCCTGGGGGGTTTGATCAGGGGGTTTTCCAGCAAAAACCCCCACCCCATGCTGATGACCGGGTTTGGGGTTTTTCCCCTTTTGGGGGGGGGGGTCTAAACCCGGAAAAAAACCCAAAACCAGGGAAGGGGGTCCGGTGGCCCCCCTTAAAGGGGGGGAAACTGTCAGGGGGATGGGCAGCGCTGGGGTTTTGCAGGGGGGAAAAAAGTCGCAGCAGCTGATCGGGGGCCCCCCCCTGATGGGACATTCGTGGGAAACGGGTGAGTGACAGAGGGCCCGGGCCAAATCCTGACAGGGGGGGGGGTCGAAACCCCAGCCAATGGGGGGGACCCGGGGGCCGCCCCAATCAGCTAAGGGGTGGTATTGGGGATTCCACATTTAAATTTCCCTGCTAGTTTGAGTGCTGTGCCGGGCGTTTATTCCCCTTGGCTGCCTTGTTTACCTTTTTGCTATTGCTTATTTTTTGTTTTCCTGTGAAACCTGACCTCGGTTTGTTCCCCTTTAAACTTCGTTGTTTTTCGTTTTTTTTATTTCCCGCCCCCGTTGTGTTTTGGACCTCGGCTTTTTAAATTTTATCCCTCGGGTTTTCTGATTTGTGGGCCTTTGGGGGTTCCTGTTTTTGGTATTGCCCCCCGGGACTTTTCTGACTATTTTTCCCTTCTGACGGCCCAGCACTTTAGCAGCGCGGGGGGACTGTCGCCCGTTGCCGTTCTCCCCGCCTAGGGCAGCCCCCCGGGCAGGGGGGACAGTGGGGCGGGGTTTCCCAGTCGGGGGTCACTTTTCCCCCCTTGACGTGACACTTGGAGGGGGAAAATTGCTTTTAAAATAATCAGCCCCTTAGTGTTTCCCCCCCCTAAAAAACTAGGATGGGGGCCAAAATTGATTCTAACGAAGTGGAATTCGTTTAGAATTTCAGGAAAATTCGGTTCGGACGAAGTCGAAGTTTTGGGGTACTTCGCTTAAGGGAAAGTTTGCTATTGTTTGATAAAATGGCTGCGAGCACATGGGTTACAGGGGCAAAGAACTCTGGGGGGAAAAAGAAAGGGCAAAACCCTACTTGACATTTTTCCCAGAAAATGAACCCAATCAGGGGGACCGGGGGGGATTTGTGACAAGCCCCACTTATAACCCCCGGGCCCCGGCGGGGAGCTCATACCCCCTAACACAAAAATGTTTTGGGAAGGTGCTTGCCACGGCGCTTATGATATCTTTTTCTAAAGAAACTATTTTTATACAGCGATTTTTGGGGGTGTCACAGTTGTCTCAGAGACCTGCTTCTTTTAACGTTCTAATTTGATTTTGTGGGGTATTGGAACTGAAGCCCCCAGTGTGCGTCCAAGCAGCTGAATTTTACATTTTAATGTATCCTGCTACGCACATTGAATTCCAAGGGGTTTTATCAAAGGGACTGTTCTGTTTTTATCATTTAAAAAAAACAGGGGGTTTTTACAATACAAAAATACCATTTTCATTTTTGGTTGTTTCAATTCCCTTTTTTTCACCAATTTACATCCGGGGGTTTAAAATTAAGGTTGTTTTTGCTTTTTTGTGGGGGGTGACTAAAAAAAACCCGTCTTTTCACCCCCAAAAAAAGGACTTTTTTTGCCTGTAGCAAAAATTTCTTAAAACCAAAAGGTTAATTAAAGTTTTTTCTCTTGCTGGTACCTTTAAAATTACCCCCATTGAACCATACAAAGTTGGTATGTTTTTGGGTTTGGGCTAAAATTCTTTTGCGCAGTTTTAACCCAGGGGTTAATTAAGGGGTTGTTTGCTTTTGTGGGGGTCTAAAAGAAAAACCGTCTTTTTATCCCCAAAAAAAGGGACTTTTTTCCCTGTAGCAAAATTTTAAAACAAGTTGAAGGTTAATTAAAATTTTTTTCTGTTGTTTTGTCCCTTTAAAAAAACCCCCATTGTAAACCGTTTACAAAGTTTGGTATTTTTTGGTTGTAAATTTTTTTAAACGCAATTTACATTTTGGGAAAAATTTAAGCGTTGTTCTGTTTTGTGGTGACTAAAAAAAAACTGTTTTTTCCCGAAAAAAAGCCCTTTTTTCCTGTAGATTTTCAAAAACCGGGAAGGTTAATTACAATTTTTTTCTCTTGCGGGTTTTCCCGTAAAAAATACAAACCCCCCCTTTGAAAACCGCTCCCAAGCTGGTAGTTTTTGTTCCCTCTTTTTTTTGGGCAATTTACATCCGGGGGTTAAATTTTAAAGCGTTGTTCTGCTGGTGTGGTGTCTAAAAAAAAAAAACCGTCTTTTTTCATCCCCCAAAAAAAGACATTTTGCCTTTTTGGGCTTTAATTTCAAAAAACCAAAGGTTTAAATTTAAAGTTTTTCTGTTGTTCTTTTTACCGTAAAATACACCCCAATGTTAAAGTTTCAAAGCTGGTATTTTTTGGGTTTGCTAAATTTTTTTTTTAGGGCAATTTACATTGGGGGTTAAATTTAAAAGCGTTGTTCTGCTGTTTTTTTGGTGACAAAAAGGGAAACCTTTCTTTTTCATCGCCAAAAAATACATTTTGCCTGTAGCAAAAATTTTATCCGAAGGTTAATTTTTAAGCCTGTTTGGTTTTTTACTTCAGAAAAATTACCCCAGTGTTTTTAAATGAACATACAAGAAAAATTTTTCCCTGGCCTTTTGTGGAGCGAAAATTTTTTTCCCAAAGGGGTTTAAAACCAAGTTGTTACTGGGTTCTTTTTTTGGGTCAAATACAGGGTGTGTATTTATCTTTTTACAGATATTTCATCAAACGGGGTGTATGAAACTTTTTAAAAAACAAAAGTTGGGCAGGGGGGGAGGTGGCAGGCTCTTCACCTGCGAGTGGCAAGTGATAAAAAAACATTCCTGGAGCAAAGGGCCCCGGTCAAAAGCAAGCAAAGGGGACGTGCACGGGGTCACTCGGTGAAGCCCCCCAACGGGGTGTCTTTTAGCGGCCGTTTTGCTGCCAGCAAAACCCCAAAGGGTTTTGATTGGGTTTACTTTGGTCATCCACTTCCTCCCCGATGACATCTGACAACCCCCGCCAAGAGTCGGTGGGGAAAAAGGGGGCAGGAAAAACCCCTTGTTGGCATTTTTCCCCCGGGGGGGAAAGCGGGTCAGCGGCCTCACCTTTTCCTACCTGCCTCTGTCCATCCCGGTTCCCTCAGCCCGAGAATTTTACTATGGGGGGTCTGGGGGTTCCCGCGCCACTATAATAGCGGGGGATGAACCAAATTTAGGAGGGAGTCAGCAGTACTTGGGCAGGATGAAATTGGGGGCCCAAAATCCCCTGCTTCTTGCAGGTTTTTTCGGCAAAGTATATATGAGGAAAGTGGCATGGGAAGGGGCATGTTGTTAAAGGGGGCAGCCTCTGCATTTCCCAAAACCGTTGGGTGATTTAGGACAAACAGTGACGATTTAAACACAAATTTAAAAGATGATGTAGCCCACCGCACTTGGGAGCCCGGGGAGGGGAAGGGCCCTTTATAATCGTAGGAGAAGGGGGGCGGGCAGCCCTTGGGGCGTCCCGGCAGCGGTGTAGGGCCCGAAGTGGGTTGTGTGGCCCTGAGTAGAGGATAGCAAACAGGGGTGAGGTTGGGAAAACCCCAAACGGCCAGGTGGGAAAAAACCCCCTTCACCCGGGCCAAAAAAAGTTTAAACGGCACAGGGGCTTCCCGCGAAGGGGGCCCGGGGAGGGTTTGTAGTCAACAGTGCGGGGGCTTGGCAAATAAATCAGAAAAATCGGGGGGTTTTTGGGAGGCTTTGCTAAACCCCCGGAGGAGCCCGGGAAAATGGGGTTTTAGTAGAATCTGTAGGCAGGGAAAGTGAAGCCCTGGCCAAAGGGGGGCCAACGGGTTTGGGACCAGGCCCCGCCCTTAAAACAAAGCAGCCCTCCCCCATCCGGGGGGGCCTGGGAGAAAAGGGTTTCTCAGAAGTGGTGGTTTATCCTTTCCCTTTCAGCAAAAAGCAAAACAGCAGCGCCCCGTGGCACGCATGCCCCTTGGGAGCCCTTTAAAAACTTAAACCCCCTCTGGGAAAAAGGGGGTTTTTTTTCTTTTGCCCTTTATCTTCCCCCTTTCCCGAAGCACTCTGCCACCCCACTTTGAAGGTCCCCTGGGGCTACTGAGCAGCCAAATGGATGTGTGGGGCCCCAAAATTGCGAGTTTTTCAGTGGGGGGGGAAACTGGGTTTTCCCGGCCAGTAGTGTGGCCCTCAGGCGGGTGTTTTAGTGCCGGGGGGGGAATTGTTACTCCCAAGGGGAACCCGGGGAAAAAGTGGAAAAGGGGTTGACCCTTTTTTCAAGATGAATTTAGGGCGTGGAAACGGCCCGGATTTTCCCCACACCAATTTCCTTAAAGGCCCTCAGGGGCTACATCAGCCATGACGCCTAAATTTAAAATGTGAGAAATGAGTCTGGGTTCAAACTACCTTGGGCCCCGCCCACTATTTGATTTCCGCCACCCCCCCTGATGCCCCCACCCTCTTGGACAGTTTTTTCCATTTTGGGCCCCCAACCCCTCTTTACCGGGGAATGGTTTGCCACCACCTTCCCCACTTTTGTCATTGTGCCACTCTCTGGGCCTCTTTCTGCTGCTGTTGCTTTGGGGCCGTTGGGCATTCCAAACTGTGTTTATTGGGGCCCCTCTCCCGACCTCATGCTGTTTCTCCTGCCGCCGTCACCCCCCACTCTCTGTATTGTTTCCACTTTGTGGACTACTCAGGTTTTTTTTCCACTTCCCGAATTTTCCTTGTGCCCTGTCCCGCCTATTTTGCTGCTGTGCCGTCACCTCCACACTGTTTTTATTGTGCCACTCTGTGGCCTACTCCGTTTTTTCCACCTCCAGAATGTTTATTGTGCCCCTGCCTGCCTCATGCTGTTGCTACCGTTTACCCTTTCCCCACTGGGGTCATTCTGCCTTATGTTGGGGCCCATTCCTATTTTTCGACCTCCAGAATTTTCATTGTGCCCCGTTGGGCATCCCAGCTGCTGCTTTTCCCGTTTACCTTTCCCCACTTTGGGTTTTTTGTGCCCCTCTGTGGCCTATTTCCCGTTTTGCCACCCCCCAGAATTTTTTCATTGTGCCCCTGTCCCGCCTCCCTGTGCTGCTACGTGACTCCCCCATGGGGGCATTCTGCCCCTCTGTGACCTACTCATTTTTTCTGCGACCTCCAGGGAAATTTTCATTGTTTCCCTTTTCTGACCTCATTGCCCGTGCTGCCGTGACCCCCCCCTTTTGTCAATTTTGCCACTCTGTGGCCCACCCTGTTTTTGCCACATCCAAAAATTTTCATTGTGCCATGTTTTGACCCCCATGCTGCTGCCACCGGTCACCTCCACTCTCGGGGAATTGTGCCACTTACTACTGTTTTTTCCACCCCCAAAAATTCATTGTGCCCCTGTTCTCCTCATGTGCTGCTGTGGCTGCTGCAGTAACCTCCCACTGTTCATTGTGCCCCTTTGCGGCCCCACTCCCCGTTTTTGCCCCCCTCCCAGAAAAGTCATTGTGCCAATGTCTGACCTCATTTCTGCTTGGGGTGCCCCTCCCCCTCAACCCCCACACTCTGTCACTAAGTTGCCACCCCGAAAATTTTTTCAGCTTGTTTTTTTCCAGCTTTTGCTTTGGGAAAGACTTTATCAGGCTACTTTTCCCCCTTCAGTTTTTGTTTCACTTTTGCCCCCTTTTTTAAATGCCCAGGTAATGTTATTTTGTGAAAAACGATTCTAAGAATGGCGGAGTCATTGTGAGTGTTATACTAAAAAAACCCAAAATTGTATGAAAGACCCAAAAAAAGCTCCATGCAATTTTTTAAGCATGGCACAACGTTTTTCGCACCTGCAGGCCTGTGCAGCCCGGAAATAGCTGTTTTTTTTTTTTTTGATTTGCCCGAAGTAAATTTGGACCGAATTTAATTTCGTCGGGAAAAATTCCCGGGGAAGTGGGGGGGCCCCAAAACGGGGAAATTTTTGAGGGAAAATTCCCCCCCTTTTTCTACCTTTAACAAAAAAGTAAGAAAACCCCCAAATAAGCAGCAAAGGGCATGGCAAATGGAATCTGTGGGGGTTTTGATTGGCGATTTTTTGGATACAAAACCCGCCCCAACTTGGGGGGATGCTGCGGGGGGGAATAAAAGGCCCCCAAAAGCTGTGATCAAGCTGCTGGAGAGCCCGCTTCCCAAACATCCTATACCTGTTAACAAGGGCTATTAAACCCCCACAGGTGAAAAAATTTTTTCCCCTTTTTTTTTTTTTTAAATTTTTTATTTCTCTTAGAAAATCAACCCTTTTTTTTCTGCCTGAACTTCCCAAAAAATATCTGAAGTTTGATTTCCTATACTCTAATTTTTGTGAAAATAGGGGGTAACTAAAAGGGATTTGCAGCGGGGGTTCCGGGTTTGGCGCACGCATGTGAGGAGGGGAGCGCTAAAAAAGCTTCCCCGCACAGCGCCCCCTGAAAAAAGGGCTTTTCCCGCAGCATACCCGCATCTAAACGGACTTTTCAAAATTTTCCCAAACCCCCCGCGCACACCCCCCGGTACCGGGGAGCGGGGGGGATCCCCGTAAAAGCGGGGAGCCCGGTGTTTGCCCGCGGGCCCCCCTGTGGCCTGCCCGGCCGACAAGATGGCGCCGAGCCCTTTCCCCGCGGGCCCCCGGGAGGGCGGTCGCGGGGCCCCGCACAGCGCTGATCAGCGGGGGAAGAGGCCCGCTTTACAGGATGACCCACTGCTGGGTATTTCAAAGGGCAGAGACAACCAAAATCCCCCCCAGAGAGCCCCGGGGGAGGGGACAGGGCCCGGGCCCCACAGGCTTCAGGGGGCGTTTGGGGTTTTAACCCCTGGTTTGCCAGGGGAGGCCTAGGGGGGAGAAAAAAAATTTCCAGGGGTAGAATTTTATCCTGTTAAAACCCCCTGGCGGAGGCTTTTTGCTAAAAATTAAAATTTTTGTCCCCTTTATATACTGGGGCTCCGTTGGAAAACGACTTTTTTCTACCTCATTTAAAAGGGTGGGGTTGGGGACCAGGCCCGGGAGTTTTTCCGGGGTGCATAGGGAGGGTCTCATTGACCCCTCACAAAATTGGGGATTTGGAAGAACGGGGGTTTAGTGTAGTAGAAGAGACATGTCGGATCTAGGAGTCACTAGAGGACTGGCTTAAAACGAACAGAGTTTCTTCAAAAAAAGGTTTGAGGATCTGGGGAAAAAGGTCCCGCAGGGAAAAATTTAGGATTATCGGTTAAGCGAGTCCCATCCTGTGGGAAAAAACCCGCATAAAATATGTGCCACCGAAATTCCCCGTACTTGATTTGCCACCAACTTCCCTTTTAAAGGGGGGAAAGAGCGCATTTGGGGTAGGCCCCCCAAAAGGTTTCCATTTTTGCCAAAGGGGGCTTTCCAAAAAAAACCCCAAGAGCGGTCATAGTAAAGTATTAAAACTACTTTTGAGAAATCTCAAAATTTTTAAAAACCTACAGGGGCGGGTCAAATCGCCCCTTTACTTAAAAAAGGGGATTAAACTCCCCAATTTTTGGGAGAAATTTCTCCTTAGAGGGGTCTTTTCCAAGGGAAAAAAAAAGGGTTGTTCTCAAGGTGGGGGTTGCCCCAGCCCTAGTAAAAAAAACAAAAACCGGTTCAATCTCCCAAATTTCCCCCCCATTGTTGGAATATTAAAAAAAACGGCCCGCCTTTTAATCGGGCATACCCCGGGGGGAGGCCCGAGGAATTTTTGGGGAAAGGTTTTGCCCGGCAGAAAACGCCCCCCAGGGAAAAACCTGAAGAAGAAAATTTACCATGGAAAGGGGGAAGGTTAACGTAACCGCCCAAGGGGCCTTAAAGGGCAGCCAGGATGAAAGACCAACCCCCCCGCCTTTTTCACTTTGGGGCCCCTTTTAGGCCCGGAAGGGAAACGGGGTTTAACAAAATTTTTATTTGGGTTTTCGGGCCCGATTTTTTTTTTCTTTTTTGGGGAAACCCACTCCCGGGGACTTTCTGTTTTTGGGGTCTGGGGGGCGGGTTTGGAAAATTGGGGGGGAAAATTTGGGGGTCACCGTGGGGGAAGGGGGGGGATGGGGGGGGTGGGCCCCGGGGGGGGTTCTGAGGGGGGTTTTAT
>JAODAL010037996.1:0-39731 GCA_025379985.1 Phyllomedusa bahiana | reverse complement strand
AAAAAGGGAACTGGGAATTGATATTTTCATCAAACTGTCTACAATGGCCATCTCCCAAAGTAAAATTCACGAGGGGAAAAAAAACTATTCAAAAGTTACACGGATGAGAATTTGCGTTTTTTGCAGCAATGACACACGAGAAATACACCAACAGTTACTAGAACATTTCTGTATCCTAATTTAAGTACAAGGTGGCTCTTTGAACGAAAATGGACTGCAACAAAGTGAAATACAGCTATTTAAAAGTTATACGGATAACAAAAGTTGGTTTTTGCACTAATGAAACACATCAAAAGTTACTATAAAATTTGTGTAATCTAATTTAAGAGCTGCTGTTACTTAATGAGAAACTTTCAATCACTCAAAGCACCACTGCCACCTGAGGTGAAGTGACTATACAAGCTAATGACGAGTGGTGAGCTGACTTTTTTTTTTAAATATATTAAATGTGTAGTTACTACTATTGGTATGAAATATTAGGATGTTTTCAATAAAACACATTGTTGCTTACTACTCCCAGCTACCTTTAATGTCATATGCTATGGGATAGGGATGAGAGAACTTAACATTTTCATTTCAAATTCTATGTGCCTGAAATGGATGAATACAAAAACTGGATGTTAATCCTGTTCACTACAGAAGCAACTGATTTTTTTTTACATTGCCACATGGCTAAGTCTGATTTGGACCTGAATTATTGTAGTGACCATTAAATTTGATGAGCATGCAAAGCTCCCTATCAGTTTTTTTTATAGATATTACTAAAGCAGCTAAGACAGTCATGCTTGAAGTTATTTGTAAAGTGATCCCATCGTTATACTAATGGCATTCAAAAAAATCCAAGGCAGCACTTTAATACTCTTCTTTATTGTGAGTATATAAGAATAAAACAATCATATTTCAGTATACAGGCCTTGTTCTTGCTGTATTACTCTAAACTGTGTACTTCTTCCCTTTTTTGGGGAGTATTTTGTACTGTATAGTTAACAAATACTGACAAAATCCATCCCTTTAAATTAGCTTTCCAGTAATAATTAACCCAGTCCTCACTGCCAGGCCTCAGCTTTGATGTCCCCTGCTAGTCCTCCACCAATGAACACCAATTCATGGCTCACGTGACCATGAGTTAATCACTGGCTTCAGCTGTCACATGCCTTCATGTACAACCCATGACTACTGAGGCTAGTATGTGAGCTAAACACAGGGTATAATCATTGGTTGACCAGTGGGGAACAACATTGGCAGAAGAGGTGAGTACCGGTTAATTTTTTATTTTACCTCAGTGGAGGGAAAAGGATGGGCAATAGGGACGTTTTTGAAAGACTTAGAAAATACCTTGAAGACCCTGTACTACTGCCTATACTATATACTAGTAAGTGGTAAGTCAGCTTCACAGTAGTTTGTAAGTCTTTAACACAGATGCAATGTAGCAGCAAGTTGTTGGGCAACAAAATAAAAAGCTTTCAACTCAGGTTGGCTTGAATCCTTGAACCTTTAGTCCTGGAAAAACGATTACTGGAAAGATTGCTGGGAAGATTACAGTGTTGATGGAAAGATCAAAATGTCATGCTAACATGAGTCTATGGTTCCATTCTACATGACATTGGCATTTACAGTGGAGTGGTCATTTGTTCTACAGATACTTCTTAATTATATGATCCCCATTGGCTCAGCACATGATAATTAAGGACTATTGAATAATAGTTAAAGATTGCTTCCATGTAAAACATGAAAACATCCATTTTTGTGAATCAGAAGTTATAAAGTAACCAGTAAAAAGGTAACCAGTAAAATAACAAGTAAATCGGTGTTCGGAATTTTTCAATTTGGCTGCAGTAGTTATTTTGCAAAAGACTATAAAAATCACAAACGTGCAGCAAATATTTTCACTTTTAAAACATTTTCTCAAAAAATTGAGGGTAAATCGTCGCATGGCTACCAATTAAATATACTGACACTATTTCTGGTCCCTGTTTTCTGCTTTTTCCCCTGTTTATGACATCTCAGCCACTGACAATCCTGACCTTTAGCAATGTCTGTGATCTTGCCTCACTTTCTCCAAGGTGCAGCTATCATCTGATCTGACCTTTTGTTTGACCTTAGGCTTGCCTCAACCTGCTGGTATCTGAAATCCAGTTGACAAGCGGAGACTATCTCTGGGACCCTGAACTTGAGAGCACTTTGCAGATAAGACCATACCTTGTCTCACTTTCTCCATGGTGCAGCTATCATTTGACCTTTGGTTTAACCTTAGCCTTGCCTTAACCTTGCCTCGACCTCCTGGTACTTGAAATCCAGTTGACAAGCTGAGACTATCTCAGGGACCCTACTTGAGAGTAACTTGCAGCTAAGGACACACCTTGGTGAAAGGTTTAGGTGGGAATACAAGAACTCCTTAGACTTTGCACTCATATTTCTAAAAAAATGGCAATTACAAACACAGCCCATGGACAAGAGTGTTGTTATTTATGGGGATAAAAGAGGTCTTTTTCCAAATTCTGAACAAACCCTTTAAATCTCTAAACTGCAAGTCACATGGCTTTAAAGTAGCCCAACGCTGTAACAACTAATAAAGCCTCAGGCAAGATCAGTTAGTCTTTGCTGTTCTTATAAAGTTCTTTATGAGGGCTTCACTTGCGGTTTTCCGGATTGTGTTAATAGTTAGTTGCTCTATAGGGTTACACTGGTTCTTTTACATAATTATTAAGTGTTACTTTCATTTCCAGTTCACCAAATTCTTGAATTTAAATAACAACTTTTTGTATTGAAAACAAAAAGCGTTTCTAAAGTTCCCATGTGGATCCTTTGTTGAAAGTGAAATAGATAAATAATTACTATAAAACACAGCAGCAAACACTAAATTGTCTTAATAAATATTTTAGTCTTTGCTCCTTTGAATCCAACTTGTTATTTATGCCTTAAGGAATTTTTCTTTTGCCTTTTTTAAATTTTATTTATTTGAGAGCTGACAAGAGAACTAGGCGAGACTTGTAAACAGCAAAGTGTATTTCATTGTATGTTTTCTAAAGAGGAGGTGACCTGCCAAAACTCAGATAATATTCTACTTTTAACAAGCGTGACTTGGGCTACCATCCAAGACTGTATCTCACTTAAGTACAACAGGGCCAATTGGCAATACAATTTGGAAGTACAAAGAAAATGAAAGCAGTCATCCATGAAACATCCTTCTTGCTTTTCTGTCTCCTTTGAATGTGTAACTTACATAGCACTGTGTAGAACTTGTTCAGATTTGATGGTGATCATTTCTCATTGTGCTACAGTTTAACCTTATAACAGCTATTTTACTAGAAATTGTCAGTTTTTGACCGATTTTGGAGAATCAAATAAAATATTTTGGCAACATCTTCCTCTTAAAAAGCTGGTAACAAAGTGTAATATATTGTTTATTATAGGACTATGGAGTCAGAGTTGTATTTAGTTTTAGGCTAAGTTGCAGCTGGAGTCAGTAAAAATGTTTTAAAATAAAAATCTAAATGAAAATTTGAGGATTATTAATCATACATTTGTTATGTTCTGATACGCCTATTCATTAAAAAAGCCTGATGTTACTAGTTACCACAGTAGGT
Organism: Phyllomedusa bahiana; assembly: GCA_025379985.1. Classification (NCBI taxonomy): domain Eukaryota; kingdom Metazoa; phylum Chordata; class Amphibia; order Anura; family Hylidae; genus Phyllomedusa; species Phyllomedusa bahiana. The sequence goes on along the minus strand of JAODAL010037996.1, from coordinate 36,144 downwards.
TCCTTATCATTTTCATATACCTTATTAATAGAGTTTAAGTTCATAGAAAGAGGTCCTTTGTTCAGTGAAAAGTAATTACAGTGGGTGTCTCTGGTTTAAAGGACCTGTCCTGTCCTGCATTACACAGGAATTGAATTGAATGAGTGCTGTGTAATGTCCAATGTTTCCTGTGGTGGCACAGCAGGGAAATTGTGCACTGACTGCCAGATTTCCCCACAAATTACAGCTAATTGCTGGGGGTACCAGCAGGGAGGACATTTTAAAATTATCCTATTGCAAAACACCCTTCTAACAAGTAGGGATTGTCCATAGCGAGGACCCCTTTAACTATTTTACATGAGCTATTTATAAAGGAGTTGGAATACATAAAGACAGAAAAACTAGAGACAGTGAAATTTGGAAAACTGATACCAGATCTTATATCTATTAGAGGAAGCACAGGGGGAAATGTAGCTAGGGCTCTTAAAGTAACCTACCAAAATAAATTTGCGAAAGGCTTTGTAGGACATAATAAGGCTATATCCCATGGTATTATGAGCTGCCTACAAGTTGCAGTATGTTCACACTACCTGTCTACCTAGAGGAAAAAAAGTAATGCAACATTTGTAAGGGATGAAACTAAGGTTGCTTCCCAGTATTAGTATTGCTGCATTTTTACTGTGACTTGGGGTAACCCACTGCTGCTGTGAAGTTCTAGTCTTTACCCCTTCATGACATTGGACAAAACCATATGTCTTATTTGGGAGGGTGTTCAATGGTTGGACAATAGACTAAACCCAGTAGGACGCAATACTAATTGGGAGAGGTATAACAGGTCTATTGTCCAGCCATTATGCCGGAAGTATGGTCTAGTGTTTGTGTTTAGGAGTAAATAATGTGATTTTTTAAAAATAAATTGCTAGGGTAGAAAATAAGGACTCTTGATGCAGCTTGTGAGCTTGCAAATATAGTGGCTACTGTATCAATTAATACCTCATATTATGTATGTATTTTTGCCCTAAACATTGCAGAGCAAAGGGTGTCAGTATTTTGTGTTGGCACATGAAATGTACTGGGCAGCCTGTCCAATTGAAGAGTAGAGGCACAACACGTATCTGTATAAGTGGCACTCCTTGAATTGGCTTATCTGTATATCATTATATTTCTAGCAATCGCCCTCTCATGCATGGTAGGTGTGTGAGTGATTGTCTTATCAGTATTTTTGCATTTTTGCAGTCTCTCCTTGTATAATATTGTGGCTTTTCTGTATACTAGTGTGAACTAGTACTTATCCATTGTGCAGTTTTTTTTATTAATCACTTGCCCTCCTTGGATGGGTGTGTGAGCTACTGCTGATTTGTTACATGCACCTGCTATATCTCTCATAAGTAGAACTGGGGCTTAAATTACCTCCTACTGGGTTTAATCTTTTGTCTAGCCATTGAGTTGTAACTATGGCCATGTTTTTCTATAACTCTCAATGAGACTTTTGCACTTGTCCACTGGGATTTTGGCCTACTCTTCTTTAGCAATCTGCTCCAGCTGTCTTAGGTGTGAAGGTGTCTTCTCCAGACTCCATGTTCCAGCTCCTTCTACTGATGTTCAATAGGATTTAGATCAGCACTTCAGAATATTCTAATGCTTTGCTCTTAGCCATTCTTGGATGTTTTTAGCTGTGTGTTTTGGGTCATTATCCTTTTGGAGGACCTATGACCTACAACAAAGACCAAGATTTCTGACACTGGCTTGCTCAGTTTGCTCTAGAATGTCTTAAGATTTCACTGCATCCTGCAAAAATTCAAGACAACCTGTGCCAGATTCAGCAAAGCTTCCCAAAACACAACAAAGCCTCCTTTAGGTTTCACAGTAGGTGCAATTTTTGTTATATGCTTCATTTTTGTGTCCATGAACATAAAGCTAAATGCAACTTGCCAAAAAGCTCCAGCTTGTCTCACTTGTCTAAAGGACATTCTTCCCAAAGCTTTGTGGCTTATCAATGTGCATTTTAGCAAATTCCAGTCTCGGTTTTTTTTATAATCTGCTTTCAAATGTGTTTTTTTCTTGGTCGTCTTTCATTAACTCTACTTGGCAAAGACCGCATCGGATGGTGGGATCTGACACTGATGTACATTGACCTTGGAGATTACCTATAATCTTTTAGGAATTTGTTCTGGGCTCTTTGGTTACCAATTGTATTATAGGTCTTTTCAATTAGTCATCAATTTTCCTCTTGCTGCCATCTTCAGGGAGGTTGACTACAGTTCCGTAGACTTTAAACTTCTGAATAATATGTGCAACTACAGTAACAGAAACATCAAGCTATTGGGAGATGGAGGTACTTTACCTTTAACATGTTTCTTCTGTCCTCCCTATGTGTGTGGAGCATAAGTTGACAGGCAGCTAAACTCTTTCCCAGCAAGCACTGACAATGGAGCGAGGTCCAAACTTATACTTTATTGCAAGGGACAGTGTACAACTGAGGAAAAGAAAGAGGATACACTTACTGTGGTATAACAGCAGGCAAACACGAAATATTACACAAAGCAATACAGGCACGAACATGTGCATGGAATACAGTGGCATACAGCACAGAGATATAGGTAGCTATACATGCAGACATAAATACATGGAGGGTACTCTGCGGTCCTATTTGTAGCAAACATGAGTCTAATCATAAACTGTGATAACATCTAGGGACATAGAACATATTATTATGCATCACTGAACAATTTGCAGCCTTAGATGGTATATTTAACATACCAGCGATGCTACTGTAGGCTTGGATGGGAGAGGATGGTAACCTTGTCTTCACTCTGCAGTGTGTTGGGGAAAATAGCTGCTGAGGAGAAGACTATGACGTCAGCAGATCAAGTGATGTGGCTATGGTAGCTTTAATGGGACATACTTAGTGGTGTATGTTCGCTAACAGTAAACACAAACAGCCACTAGATGGAGCTGTTGCAACTGAAAACACTCATCTGGCAGGAGAGCATGGGAACGCCGACATCCGAGCCGGACAGGTGAACTTGCGGACATTTCGGGGATGGGTCCTCCCCTTCCTCAAGCGCATAGCCCACAGGCACTGGTCACTCTTAAATAGACAGATTAAAACCAATAGACAAAAGCCAAATAACACCGACAATCCTGTGTTTACAGGAAGACCCTCAGATTGAGATTCTCATTAAGTCCCTTTGGAGTTAATGCCTCCAAGGTTACTATCCAGAACGCTTCGCGTCTCAGGAGTTTAGTAGTTATTTGCGTAGGGTCCTCACAGTACACCTTTTCAAGTATACACCCCCGCCACTCTGAGAGTCCATCTCCCATGGGTGCAAAGTGGCGTGCTAATGATGTGTCACCGAATGTTTTTTTATTGTCATCATTAATTGATTGTGCATCATAGACTTGTTGCATTTGCTTTTTTAAACATTCGGATAGCGGAACGGTGTTCGTTGAAGTCTAACCTTCACTGCCCTAGCCGTCTGACCAACGTATATCTGCCCACATGGGCATTTGAGCATATAGACAACACCGGCACTGTCGCATGTGTGGAAGCCTCTGATCTTGATAGGGTGACCTTTAGTAGGGTGGTAAATGTGTTCACCCTTTATGATAGAAGAACAGTTTTGGCATCGCAGACAGGCAAAAGTGCCGGACCTAGTGCTGCTAAAGGTAGGTTGCGTCTTCACCTTTTTTATTCTAAGGTCTGAGGAGACTAATTGTTGCCCTAGTCTCCTCAGACTTTCATGTGGACTTCTATAAGTTTTGCCGCAACATACGTCTGAAAATGTTTTTTTCTGCTTCCCAGAGTGAATTGGGGTGTAGGGGTGATCAGGGTAAAAAGATGTCAAAAAAACTAAAAACGCATAGCCTATTTGATCCGCCGATCAACAGCTCGGCGTTCGATGTGTTTCAACAACTAGTAACCAATGAAGTTACAGAACAGTGGAAGACTAAATGTAGACACCCCAAGAATAATTTAACTAGGTATGAAAAGGCAGCTTTAAAACAGCTTAGAGACGATCCGTCGATCACCATCAAAAAAGCAGATAAAGGGGGAGCCTCCGTGGTGATGGACACTGGTCCGTACCTGCAGGAAGCTCTTTCCCAATTACAAGACCCAGGTGTCTACAGAGAACTAAAAGATAACCCTACACAAGAATTTAGTATCATCATCCATAATGTACTCCAAGAGGCTGTGGATCAAAATGTTATCACTGAGCAAACCAGAAAAATACTGACTAAAGACAATCCCCGTACCCCGATAATGTACATGGTCCCAAAAATACACAAGTCCATGGAAAACCCTCCCGGACGCCCTATAGTGTCCGGAATCGGGTCCCTCCTTGAACCTTTGGCTGCGTACGTAGATACATATCTCCAACCCAGTATTAAAAAAGAGCACTATGTCCTTCAAGACACGGGCCAATTTTTGATGTATATTCAAGATACTGATTGCACAGATGTTACATGGCTATGTACATTAGACATCAAGTCGCTGTTCACCAACATCCCATTTGAGGAAGGGATGGCAGCTGTCAGGGAGGTTCTTTGTCAGGACCCCGGATTATCTAATTTCAAAATTGGCTTTCTACTACAGTTGTTGGACATAGTCCTCACAAAAAATTATTTCCGGTTTGGGGACCGGACGTACTTGCAGCTGCAGGGGACCTCGATGGGGTCTCCTGTGGCTCCAAGTTACGCTAATATCTACATGAGACATTTTGAGCAACAGTCTGTGTTCCAGTCAGAATATGGGGCCCACATCGTCTCTTGGTACAGATATGTGGACGATATCTTCCTGCTGTGGTCGGGATCTGAGCCACAGCTGGAGGAGTTCGTCACATATCTGAATGGGATTCATCCCCTTATTAAATTCACTCTCACCAAGGACCCCAAGGCTATTTCGTACCTGGATGTGTGGGTGGAGAAACAGGGCGCTGTCCTCCACACCTCCTTATATTCAAAAATAACGGACCGTAATAACATATTACTGCGTACCAGTCAACATGCCCCACATACGTTTAAGGGTATAGCCAAATCGCAATTTATAAGAGCACGTCGCATCTGCTCGGATGATGCCAGCTATTTAATAAGCATGGAAAAAACTATCCAAAAATTTGTGGAGAGAGGCTATAGCGAAAGGGACATCAGACAATTGGGGATGGAGGTATTTACGCTAAATAGGATGAGCCTTCTAGATAAAAAACCTAAACAACAAGAGGACAAGCGTTTTCTATATACATCTATATATGATGGTCATGCAGGATTAATCAAGCAAGCGATTTTAAAGCATTGGAACATCTTACGTAGTGATATCAAATATGGCCACCTATTTAGAAATCCACCCCGATGGGTATATAAGAAGGGCAAGACCCTAGGGCAACAATTAGTCTCCTCAGACCATATAATAAAAAAGTGTAAGACGCAACCTACTTTAGCAGCACCAGGTCCGGCACTTTTGCCTGTCTGCGATGCCAAAACTGTTCTTCTATCATAAAGGGTGAACACGTTTGCCACCCTACTAAAGGTCACCCTATCAAGATCAGAGGCTTCCACACATGCGACAGTGCCGGTGTTGTCTATATGCTCAAATGCCCATGTGGGCAGATATACGTTGGTTAGACGGCTAGGGCAGTGAAGGTTAGACTTAACGAACACCGTTCCGCTATCCGAATGTTTAAAAAGCAAATGCAACAAGTCTATGATGCACAAACAATTAATGATGAAAATAAAAAAACATTCGGTGAAACATCAGTAGCACGCCACTTTGCAACAATGGGTCATGGACTCTCAGAGTTGCGGTGGTGTATACTTGAAAAGGTGTACTGTGAGGACCTTACGCAAATAACTACTAAACTCCTGAGACGCGAAGCGTTCTGGATAGTAACCTTGGAGGCATTAACTCCAAAGGGGCTTAATGAGAATCTCAATCTGAGGGTCTTCCTGTAAACACTAGGATTGTCGGCTTGTTATTTGGCTATTTGTCTATTGGTTTTAATCTGTCTATTTAAGAGTGACCAGTGCCTGTGGGCTATGCGCTTGAGGAAGGGGAGGAGCCATCCCCGAAACGTCCGCAAGTTCACCTGTCCGGCTCGGATGTCGGCGTTCCCATGCTCTCCTGCCAGATGAGCGGCGCCATTGACTGAGCCCGAACGGCATGCTATGCCGCAACTAAAATACTGAGTATATCTTTTCATACTTGCAGAAATATGGACACTCTGTATAAGTACGGACTAATGTCTCACTTTCTTTTAACTGAAATTATTAAAGTTTGATACGTTTCACCACTTTGCTGGTTCCACATCTATTTTGGTCAAGTGTCTCGTGGGATTGGAGGTCCCGTATACCGGAACCAAGCTATATATACTCAGTTGTGAAGGAAAAGAAGGGCTAATTTTACATTAGAGGCAACTGAAAACACAGAAATACAGCCTGATGGCATGACAATAGTTGCATTTAATTTTCTTTGCTGACAACTCTCTCCATAGCATCTCCGTAGCATCCTCTGGTCCATGTTCAGTGTAGTACACACCATAGTACCAAACAGCACAGTGAATACTTTTTACCCGTTAGATTGACAGACTGACTGAAGTGAAGTTTGAATATACCTCTGATGCTAATGACAGGACACACCTTAATTTGACATGTCCCATGAGTCAAAATAATTTCAATTGGGGTGTGTGGCTTGACATGGCTGTTTGAAGAAGCAGACTTCAGAGCTCCTGCACACTTTCAAGCTGTATCCAACTCCATCAGCCCGGCAACATGGGGAAAAACCAAAAAAAGGGGATGAAAGACCCACCCGTCCGCACCGGACCCTGGCCAGGGTGACATCGGGCAGTACTTTGGCCTTTTTTCGGTGCTAACGGCCCAAGACGACTCCGGCAGTTCAGAGGCCCTCCAAGATGGCAGCCCAACTCCCACGATCAACACCCCTCAGCAGACAGAGACCCCACAGCCCAACTTACCATCCACATGCTCTGGACATTGCAGAGGATGCCCTCAGACTCTCAGCACTGCTCCGGCCGTCAGTGATCCAGCAGCTGCTCTCATCATGAAGCAGCCTCCGCAGACCCCGTCGCAGCCACCAGTCAAGAAGCCGGGAGCAGCACTCCCGCCCGCGGGACTCGCTACGGGCCTGATCGCTGTTGCTACGCTCTCCTCCTCGGCTCTGAAAACCCAGGCGCGTCAAGAGGCACCTCTGATTGCCGCACATTCCATGGCCCTGACCACCCAGACGCGAGCTGCTTGGGGTCCAGGAGCGGCCCGAGCAGAGGAGACGCCACCCCTCATGACAGAATCAGCCAGGATGGCCGCCCTGGCGCTCCTTCTGTCGCCGGACCCAAGATGGAGCCCTCATCTGCTTCCTCCAGCTCAGCAGGTACAGGGCATCGGGGACTGTGTCGTGGGCTAGAGCCCTTAAGCCATCGTCACCTCTTCTCCCGGTTCAACTACACAGGCTAATGGTCTGTGGACTATTAATATCCAGCAGGACTCTGCTGTTAGAACTGTGAAAGCCCTGGGTTCGCCCTCCCCACTGTCAGCCCACATACCTGCATTGGAGCCCTCACCTAACCGGCTGAATCTCACACCATGCAGGACTGGAGGGGACACGGTCTCTGCACCAGGTGACACTAGAGGTATGCCTGTGATGGGCACCCAGACAGTAATTCCTCCCGTTCATCAGGAGATTCTGCCTCATACCCGACAGGTCGTTGTCACCAACTGAGTATCTTTGGGGTCCGACACACTAAACCCCACCCCCCTGGGAATTTCGGAGACTTTGGCATGGTCTGACCCACCGATGGCCAGTCACCAGGATAGGGCATTCACTCCCTTGGGAGTAAGAGGCACACCTTCACTGACATGGTCTACTGGATCCTCATGGAACGATCCCCCTGATGGCGGGACTCAACCAGCTTTCCACAGAACCCAGGGCCACTCTTCACCTTGAGCTCGCCTGCCTGCCTCAGTAATATCAGTGAGGTGAGATGCACATATCTCCGGACTTGAACTCTCGTAACAGTCTGGCTGCCACGCCGCCGATTTTTGCCTTCCATGTGGGTGTCACCACCACCTGCCCTCCTGAGGAGGCTTTGGACCGTGGCCCCCTTCCACTACTGACGGAGACTCCGTCTTCAGCTAGTCACAAACTTGTAACCTTTGCGGATTTCCAATCTCTAATTCAAAACCTCCCCGCTCGCCAGGATATCTACTCAATGACCGTCACAATTACTAGACGAGTGTAGGAAAGAATTTGCAACTTCGCACACTCTTCATCATTTCTGCCAGGGTGGACACCCAGCAACATTTCAAGAATCTTGCACCCTTTCATTATGGGCCTTACAAGAATGGTTCAGCTTTCATTGGCTCAATATTCCACCTACAGCAGCATCTAGATGATGTTGAGAATAGAGGCCGCAGAAAGAACCTTTGAATCCGGGGCCTCCCAGAGGCAGTAGCCACCTCGAACCTTACCAAACCATATCCCTTTATTTAATGAGATCCTAGAATGCCCTCTGAATACCCACATTGAGCTAGATAGAGTCCACAGGGCCCTGCGCCCGACTAACAATGACCCTAACCATCCTAGAAATGTAATCTGCCAAGTGCATTTCTTTGTCCTTAAAGAAGAGATCTTACAACGGCTCTGAAAAGGTCGCTCTGTCACTTACAGAGGCCATGCCCTGCAGATTTATCCGGACCTATCATGTCATACCCTGGTGCAACATGTTATGTTGAAACCCGTCCTCAGAGAAAGAAATATCCCATACAGATGGGGTTTTCCATTTGCTTTCATCGCCTGCCATGAAGACCACACTTATGTCTTGCGCTCTCCAGAGGACCTTCCTACATTTTTGAGTGACTTACAGATCACAGATATTTCTTTACCGGACCGGCCCTCGATTCCCTCTTCTCCTTGGCAGAAACCTGTTGTAATGGCCCCACTGGGAGACCAGAGGCAGCGGTCCACAGGTCTCCCGCCCAGAAAGTCTTGGGGGAAAGGCCTTCCCAGGCGTAGGACATACCTGGTTGCCAGTGCTCCCCCTCTGAGTCAGACCCCACCTTAGTAAAGCTGGGGTGCCTAAAATATTAGCTTTGTTTCATTATTCTGGTATTGCCCATGTTGCTACTGATTTTGGACTTTATTTATTTGTCTTGTCGGATATTATTAATCACACTTCTGTATCAATATAACTTTAGGAGCTGCTTTGAAACATGCATGCCCTCTACACTACCCCAATGGGTCTGGGAGCCCCGGCTGTCGCCTTGTGGCTTGGTGCACTCCCTGGTTTGTAGAACGCTGTTTTCGTATTTTTAGCAGGATGACCCCCCCCTGCTTCATGTTCTTTCTTGTTTGTTTCCCCACCATCTCTGTTGCCTACTCCTCCCTTTTTCCCCCTTTTTTTCTTTTTCTCTCTGCGGTTCGTTGGGTCCCGGGACTTGCCCCATCATTGCCTTACCCCCAAACACTTAAATAGGGGATCTTAATGTAGCGTCACTTAACACCAAGGCTTTTAATGTCCCCATGAAATGGTCCCAAATTCTTTATCACTTCCATTGCAAAAAAGCACAGATATTATGTCACAGGAAACTCATTTTAAATCGGATATATCTCCCGTCATTAAAAATAAGTATCATCCTCACTGGTACTTTGTCAATATTTCTCACTTGAAAAGCAGGGGGGTTGCAATTAGCATCCACAGATCCCTACCACACCAGGTGGTGAACTGCATTGTAGATGAAAAAGCCAGATACCTCATACTAACTCTCTCTATCGAAGGGCACCTGTTCACCAAAATGAATGTTTATGCCCCTACCCAGGGACAGGTCCCCTTCCTGTTGCAGGTCCTAGATGCACTACATACTCAAGTGCAGGGCACTTTATTATTTTGTGGGCACTTGAACCTCACTTTAGATCCCACTTTAGATAATTCCACATGTCAGTCCTCAGTCTCTTATTTGGCTATCAAAAAAGTTAAAAAAGCCCTCCTGAGATTCCAGCTGTGTGATAGGTGGCGGCTTCAACACCCCTCATATAGGGATTATAGTTTTTTCTCTCCTCCGCACAACTCATATAGTAGAATTGACTAAATCCTTATGCAACATAGCGCTCTCTCATGGCTGAGAACTACCTCTATTGGAAGTGTACTTTGGTCTGACCAAGCTCCAATTTTGGACACATTTCATCTTCCTTTCCTGTCCACACAGAGAACTCCTGGTGGTTAAATGAGGTCTTACTGTCCGACTCAGTTTGCTTGGCTGACTTACAGTGGACCATTGAACACTTTGTTTCCGACTATGAGAGAGACTCCACAGCCACCATAGTGAAGTGCGAAGTCTTAAAATGTGCACTAAGAGGTACCTTAATCAAACATGGTAGCCAGTTAAAAAATGCGCGTTCAGCTTCTTTTGCGATAGCCCTTCAAAAGATATCCTCCCTCGAACTACTGCATAAACAAGCCCTTTACGCTTCTGTGCTGCGGGAACTGGTAATGGCGAGATTGGAGGTTTGTCGACTCTTTGAGTGCTCTTGGAGCAAACTTATACAAACCTATCGTAGTAAATTCTAAGACTATGGAAATAAAAGCGGGTATTTACTGGCCAAGGCCTCAAGAGACCAAATGACTGGCTTCCTATATCCCGAGTTTCAGGACCAGTGCGGGCAGCACAGTACATATGACGGGGGAAATAACAAAATAATTCCTCTCTTTTTACTCAAAACTCTACCAGTTGCCATCTGGTTCCCCCCCTGCTGCCTCTGCTCGAGCTCTGTCAACAGAGGCAATTCAAGAACTGAAGGAACCCTTTTCTAGTGAGGAACTCGCTGCGGTTATAAAGGATCTCCCGGGAGGGAAAAGCCCTGGCCCAGATGGCTTCACCTCCAATTTTCTTAAGGTTTTGGCATCATCTCTCTCTCCAATAATGTTACAGACCTATAACGTCATATCATCTACATTGCCCTTGCCACCAGAATCCATAAGGGCACATATTGCAGTGATCCCCAAGCCCGGTAAGGACCCCTAAGCCTGTGGGAGCTATAGATTCATAGCCCTTTTAAATGTAGACTTACCAAAGCCTTGCTTTTGGCCAACCGCCTAAATGCACACTTGCCCACCCTGGTGCATCCTGACCAGGTGGGCTTTGTGCCAGGGAGGAAGGCCCGGGACAACACCTTGAAGACCCTGGACCTGATTCAGTATGCACGTTCCAGGAGGATTCCCTTGATGGTCCTGTCTTTGGATGCCAAAAAGGCATTTGACAGGATCTCTTTTGGAATCTCTAGTTTTCACCCTGGAGGCTATTGGGTTGGGCCCATGTTTCATTACTAAAATATGGCATTATACCAGAACCCGTCAGCTAGGGTTAAGATAAATGGTTCACTTTCGGAGCCCTTTGAAATTCGGAATGGCACAAGACAGGGGTGCCCATTGTCCCTCCTGTTATACGTGCTCATCATGGAGCATCTGATGGAGTCCATTAGATCCAACCGGAGATCTGTATTGGAGACCATGAATTTAAATGTTCGGCATTTGCAGATGATCTCTTGGTCTATCTACGGGATCCCCATGTCTCGCTTCCTTCCTTAATGTCCGAGTTGGCTTGTTTTAGCCAGTGGTCAAATTATAAAATTAACTACTCTAAATCCGAGGTGCTGAATGTCTTTCACCTGCGATGGTGAACTCTCTTAGAGGTAACTTCCCTTTCTCGTGGCCCTCCAGAGGAATCTCCTACCTGGGATCTCAGATACCAGCTGATGTTTCCCAGATGTTTGAGGCCAATTTTACACCTTTACTTACAAAAATTTCTTCGCTGCTTAGAGGATGAAACTAGAGAGATTTTTCCTGGTTCGTCAGGATGAACATTTTAAAGATGTACATTCTCCCAAAGTTGCTCTATTTGCTCCAAACAATTCCCATTATCATCCCGGCATCATTTTGGATCAGTAACCAGCGATGCTTCAACAAATTCATCTGGAGCTCTCGCCGCCCAAGAATTCGTAGGGAGCTCTTATCCGCCCTAAGGATGCAGGTGGAATGGGCCTCCCCGACTGTAGGCTTTATTGCCTGGCAACTTCTTACACTAGATTCCTGGACTTAACTCATAATTCCCATAATAAATTCTGGGTACACATTGCACAAGCATTGTGCCCATACTCTCTGGCCTTCCTCTCTTGGACATTGGATCCCACATTTTCAGATCCAAGAATGTTGTCATTTACATCAACCCATACTATGGCGGTAATAAGAAAGCCCAGAGCCTCTGAGATCCTACTAGATCTCAAGGGCCCGCTGTTCTGAATTATAGATAACCATTTGTTCCTGCTGGGGAAGTCTGGTACCTCTTTTCTAGGGAGATTTAAAACTTCATCCCTGCTGGCAAGAGATATTTATAACAGGCGTGCTTTACGGCCATTGGTAGAACTTTTGAAAGACTACCCCCTTACTCCTAGAAATCAATATGAATATCTACAGCTAAAACACTTTTTCTCCTCTATCGTTAAAAAAACTGATTTCCAGAGAGCCCTGAATTCTTTTGAGAAATTGTGTGTGCAACAGACACCTTATCTCCCTGATTTGTAACTTCCTCATTTCCTCCGGAGACTTATATCTCCCCTCTTACTGTATAGCATGGGAAAAAACTCCAGAAGTCGATCACGGCAGATCAATGGAGGGCGTGTTTTATTCTAACACACAAAGCTGTGATTGCTTGTAAAGCTCAGGAGACGAGCTACAAAATTTTGTCCTGCTGGTACAGGGTTCCAGCCCCATTTCATAAGTGGTTCCCCGACTCCCCTGACACTTGCTTTAGATGTAACAAAGAAGTGGGGACAATGGTTCATGTCTGGTTGGGCCGTGAGGTTCTGCAGGGCTTTGGGAAATTATTCTCCAAGCCATCTATGATTGTACTGGAACTACTTCTTATGGAAAAATGGTTACACACATCTAGGGTAAATGGATAGATGGGTCAATAGTGGAAACGACTCAAAGGTCCTACAATACACAGAAAAATCCACTGCACACCGTTTCAGGATTGCTTGATAACCAACAGAGCTTTATTAATCAAGTAGTGAAACAGGTGCTCTTCCACACATCCTCGGACGTCCTATATGGCTCCCTCTTTGCGCTACATGCCTCTGGAGTACTACTCCAATTTCAACTACTCACACTCTGCATATTTCCGTGATGTCCTTGATAAAGGCTAATTAGCTGAAATGTCGTATTTACTTGACATCTGTTTTCATACATTTATTTATATTGATGTAAAAAGATGCATTTATTCAGTATATAAGTTGGCACCTGTATTGAAATTTAAGTTTTTGATCCTTTTCACTACTTGATTAATAAACCTCCTTTGGTTATGAAGCAATCTTGAAACGGTGTGCAGTGGATTTTTCTGTGTACTGGAACTACTATCCCTAACACTCCAGAGTCCACATTGTTGTTTATGTTTCATCCTACACTGGGGACTTATAGAAAATCCTTAACTAGACACCTCATCCAGACAGCAAAAATGGTAATTCCCTGTAGAGGCAGTCGACCCACCCCCCTCCGTGACCAATTGGGTTGAGGAAATAGCCATGACCTACCTCATGGAGGAATTGACAGCACACAGTCCCGATAGTGTAGCGATATTCCTATCAACTTGGAACTCTTGGATTTTGTATAGGGACTCCCTAGAATTTAAAGCGCTGGTCAACAACATTTTCTAAAATGGGACCTCTGGCGTTTGGTGTTAAAAGGCTGAGAGGACCTTTCTCCCCTCCTCCATATTCTTTTATAAGAACTCACTCATCCCGGGCCCCCCTTCAGTGGACCCTGACCCGAGCATATATAGAACTGTGATTTTTTTTTCTCCCTCCCCTCGTGTCCCTCCGTTTCCCTTGTTCTTTGTTTGACTTGTTACTGTAGAGACACTCCAGCTTCCTAAGGGGACAAGTGTTCTGGGACTTTTACCAGGCAAATTTCGCTCAAAGTTTTGGTTCCTATGTCTCATAGACTTATGTTGATTTAAATAGCTCAGAATTCACTGGCTGTTATACATTACTATTTGTATCATTTGCCTTTTTTCCCTTGTGTGATTTGTATTGTTTACCAAAATATGTTAATAAAAATATGAATTAAAAAAAATAATTTTAATCTTTATTTTTTTTTAACCACAATTCAAATACAATATCTGATTTTCATTAGTTGATTTTCAGTAAATTTAAATTCATTATTATTTTCACAGTTTCAAGATATTTTAGTGACCCATTTAGACTTTTCTTTAATGGAAGGGTACCAATAATTTTGTGTGTATATAATTTTTATTGTGAAAATCAGGACTGTGTAGTCAGAGTCGGAGTCGTGGAGTCGGAGTCGGTGCCTATTTTGCAGTCAGTTTTGCAGTCAGAGTCTTCATAAAAGGGACCGACTCCGTCTTCCAAAATATAAAATAAAGTGGTCCAGTTAGTTCGATGCAGTACAAAGAGCAAGAGGAATTGGGTCAGTGCTACTGCTCCAATATCTTCAGCCTCATCACATGAGGAGTGTAATTGATGACATGGAGCAGGCAAAGTGCTGCCCCAGGGGAAAAGATTCTGCTCCCATGGCAAACAGATTTCAGCAACATTTTTCACCTGCTTTCAAAGAAGTAGAAGAGTTCAACCATTCATCAAAACTGACTGTGGCTGAGGCAATTCTTTTATACCCTGACATTGTTAGAGATGTTGCACATGTGGTCACCGCTTTGCCCCCAACCCAAGTTAGTGTAGAGAGGCTGTTCTCTAGCCTGGAAATAATAAGATCAGATGTGAGGTCATGTATGAGGATCTAAATGGAAATACTATTCTTCAGAACAAATTCAGAGACCCCAAACAATTGTTCCTGCAGTGTTTTGCATATTTACAATGTTTTTGTGTTCTAAAAGTATACCCAATAAATTATTTTACACTGACAAGCAAAATGGTAACAAGTTTTAAAACTTGTGACTTTCAGGCTCCATATCTCACCATCCACTACAGCTTTGTACCTGAGGTACTGTAATTTTATATACAGTCATCTTACTATCTTATACAAAACATTTGACTTGCAAGTATTTACATCTGCTTAGTTCTGCAGATTCTTTTCTTGAAAACTGCATTGTTACTGTTTTGCTCCTAAAAATCAAAATGTTAATTTTTATTATTTTGTTAGTATTTGGGAAATCCACCTTTGACTTTCATCACTGCCTAAATCCTTCCCGGCTCTGAATCAGATTCAAGCAGGTCTTGACCAAAATCCGATCCCAGGTCTCTTCTACAGATTCCCAATGTTGATGCAGACTGGACTTGGATACAAATACAGCTTTTTCTTCAACTCTACCCACAAGTGTTCAAAAGATCAAAAAATTGTTACCCTTTTGCTTGTCAGTGTCTGTTCTACCTAAATAGCTTGATTATTGTATCATAAGGTGATAAACAGCCTGATGTAACCACTTTACTACAGTAAAGTTATTCCTTAAACATGCGCCATGTATGAGGGAGTCAGGAGTCGGAGTCGGAGTCAGGAGTCGGAGTCGGGAGTAGGAGTCGGAGGTTTGGGAAATTGAGGAGTCGGAGTCGGAGTCGGGGCTTTGGCTTGCCGACTCCACAGCCCTGGTGAAAATCATTAAGACAAATCTGGACAAAAAAAATTGTCTTGGTATTTAACGTTTGCTTGGTACTCAACGTGCTCACTAGAACTTGGAAGCAAATGTCGATTGTAGTCATGTTTTGGCATAGCTCTTATGCAGTGCCAGCACGGAACCCCACTTAATCTTTTTTCATGAGCTGCTCTGTAACTTTTGGATTGTTGAAGGGCGATCAAGTACTTTGTACTGTTTGCTCAGAGATAATATGCTCAAGCACCTCTTTCTGTGGTAGCCCTCTGGCTGTGCTATGTTTAGCATTTGACAGAATTGCATCTTCAAGCACTGATTTGCATGACATTGTTTGTATCTATGTATTTTTAATGTTTATGTAATAACATATAACCTAATGCCTTATAAAATGTGTATTTTCCAGGTATATGGAACAGAATAATTCAATTTAAATGTTTGGTACTAATTTTGTATTCAACCCTCTTGGTACCCAACCTGCCTCTGGAACATAATTAATGACAAGCACTAAGGTACCTGTCATGTCCCATGACTTCATGGTTCATAATCAGAATTGTAATTTCTATTACTGCTTTGTATTGCTAAAGAAAATCCCTCTTTATTGTTAGCACTAGAGGTAAGTGTAGCCTAGGCGCCAATAAACATAAAATAATAAAGAAATACGTATCTATCCTAGACGGCACATTACAATAAAAATTAACTTTTATTCAACAATTATTTTATAAAACTTAATATTCCTAATATATACGGACTGCTCACAGAAAGCCACCTGAATGTAAGGGCAATACAGTGAATATATCTACACATATAGGGATAGAGGCTGGGAAAAATTCCAAGGAGGTCTAACCCTGGAAAGCCCTACCACAGGCTATCAAATCCCTAGCCTAATTGCGGGAAATAAACGTCCTGATAAGGACGATCCCGTCAGGAACCTACCCCTACAAAAAATACGCCTATAATGCCCTAGTGTTTCCCAGCATTATACAATTGAAATAAACATCTTACTTCAAGCAAAAAGTCCCAACATGTTTCGGTGCCTACCCGGACCACTTCAGGGGACAGAAATTGGTAGGCAGCAATAGATGGTGTTGTTCACAAATGGTTACAAGACTAGAGCATATGGCTCACAGCGTCCGGATACAGCTACGGTGTGCTTTGTATTGTTCCTAAGTTTGTCCCTCTCGTCTTCCTGTATGTGTGCTCTGAGGTATTCAGCTCCTCCCTCCTTCTAGCATTCTCCATCTTTCTGTCTCACTCAAGCACTGTAATCTCATTCTCTGCACCAGCTCTGTAAAGTTATCATCTTGTCACCTCCTACTTTGGTGTAAACTACAAGATTCAGCCTGGAATAAACTCCTGTTGGTTCTTCATACATGCCGGAGCAGTCGAGTTGTCGCTATCTGACAAGATTACTGAAGTAAGTTTTACAGTTCAATACAGACTTCCATTACCACATGGGCCTGATGAATTTCTACACTTGCTGTCAGATATGGTCAGAATAGTGAAAAGATGGTTTAGAAACACAGATAAACTCACAACTTCGGCAGAGATTACCACATACAGCTGTAGTGTTGTGACAGGGACAAGCAAGCGTCAGTCTGCAGTGTGAATAGCAGCTACAGCTCAAACACAGCATAGAATCTTCTAGCATGATCATCCTATTCCTCCATCTTATATCCTGTCTGTGTTACAACATGGCTGCAGGCAGCACCGCTCAGAGTGAGCAGCTAGAGCTGCAAGATGATAGGAATCCTACTCCACAACCTAGTGAGAGAGCAAGATGCCTCACTCACCCTACATGGAAGGTCAGAGAGAATCTTGAAAGCATAAAAAGTGAAATATTTTCTGAAGCTACTGATCAATGGGAAAGACTGATTAGTCATATCTCCCACATCTCACAGGGTGCTTGTTATTAAACACTACTGGAAGAAGCCTTAGTGTCACATACCCGGACGTAGGAGGTGAATCCACTGGACCACCGCAAGCGATGGTGTAAGCCACGCCAGGGAACGGAATCTAAGTAGATCCCGGTTTTCACCAGAGCCCGCCGCAAAGCGGGATGGACTTGCTGCGTGGGGAGTCTACCAGTCGTTACCCCTGACGTGACTTGCTTGCAGTGGCATGCCAAGGTATAGCGTGGTGCAGAATCGTCAGGCAGCTCTAGTCGGGGACAGGCAGAAGGTCAGGGCAGGCGGCACCGGTTCGAGGTCGGGGACAGGCACTAGGTCAGGGCAGGCGGCAAGATGCGAGGTCGAGGAACGGAAGCTAATGGTACGGTACACGGTAAGTCAGAACAAGGCTTGTAGCGCTTTCTCTATAGGCTAAATGGCACTAAAGATCCGCAACACCCCAGGAAGGGCAGGCTTAAATAAGGGCAGTGACCGGCAATAGCCACATTACCGGTTGCACTGGCCCTTTAAATCTCGCAGTGCCGGCGCGCGCGCGCCTTAGATGTTGGGACGCGCCACTGGGAGGCTGAGACTGCAACAGGAAGCGCGGCCGGGTAAGTAAGAAGAGAGCCGTGGCCGGCCGGGTGAGCGCGCCCACCGCCCGTCATGCGGGCGGCGGTGCCGCTCGTGCGGCGACCACGGGTGTGCCTGTGACCCGGGACAGGGGTCGCGGGCCCACCCGTGACAGTACCCCCCCTTCGGCCTCCCCCTCCTTCTGGCCTGGAGGAACCTCTGAATTATGTCACGATCCAGTATATTGCTATCTGGCTCCCAGGACCTCTCCTCGAGCCGAACCCCTTCCAGTCAATGAGAAAAAACCGCTTCCCTCTGACCGTCTTCATATCTAGAATCTCCTTTACCGTAAAGACATCGGTGGTATCGGCCTCAGGAGTGGGAGGAGCAAGTACCCGAGAGAAGCGATTAAGGATGACCGGTTTTAGCAGGGAGACATGGGAAGGGGGTGGAAGGCGGAGCTTGTATGCTACTGGGTTAATGCGCTTGAGCACCTCGAATGGACCCAGGAACCGGGGACCCAGCTTATAGCTGGGAACCTTGAAACGTATATATTTAGCCGACAACCACACCTTGTCACCTGGGGAAAAGGTTGGCGGAGGTCTTCGCTTTTTGTCGGCTTGAGCCTTGGTGCGGGCGGAGGCCAGGAGTAGCGAATGGTGAGTCTGTTTCCAGATAGCTGTCAGGTCCTGGACCAGCTCTTCCACAGCAGGCACCTCCGAGGGCACAGAAAGGGGGAGGGGTGGACGGGGATGTCGCCCGTAGACAATAAAGAAAGGAGCAGTATGGAGGCATCGACCTCGAGAAAAAATGGTTGTTCTGTATCTGGCCGAGAGAGCACTGGCGCAGAGGCGAAGGCACATTTTAACTTAGAGAAGGCTTCCTCTGCCGCTGGTGGCCAGAGCTTAGGATTTGCGTTCTTCTTGGTTAAAGCCACTATGGGGGACACCAGCGAGGAAAAATGTGGTATAAATTGCCTGTAATAGTTGGCGAACCCCAGGAATCTTTGTATGGCTCGGAGACCCACCGGGCGCGCCACTGTAGATGGCAGAGACAACTTCGCGGGTCCATCTGTAGCCCTTGTCAGAAATGATGTAGCCTAGGAATGGTATGCTATGCTGATGAAACTGGCACTTCTCAAGTTTGCATAGAGGCGGTTGGCCCTTAGACGTCTGAGGACCTGGCGCATGTGAACTTGATGGGATTCAAGGTCGGGGAAAAAACCAGAATTTTGTCAAGTACCCCCATTGGGGGTCCCGGAGTCCTTGCGAATTTTAAAGAGGGCCGGGGAAAAGCAAAGGAAAGGGGAATCCGGGAAACCCCAATCCCCGCGGGGGTTTGAAAGCGGTTTCCAACGCCCTAAAATTCCGTAATATTTTAAAAGCCCCTCGCCTCCATAAAAGCCCACCCGTAGGGGTCAAAAAAATTTTCCTGAAAAGGGCGGGGATAACGTTTTTTAAACCATGTCTGTTGGGGGCCCCTCGTTCCAGAAGGGCCAGGCACCGCCCTTAAACCACAAAGAAAGGCCCCAGGGGAGAGGGGATTGAAAACCCCTCTGGAGTTTTCCTGTTTTTGTGCATAGAAAAGGTCGGTACCACGGGGGAAACCCCGCCACGGGAGGGGGGTTTTTTCCGGCAGAAGATCTGCATCAGGGGGGATGGGGGCAAGTTCTCAGTTTGTTTGGAGAAGACATCTGCGAAGGGGCTTTGGTTAGGTGCAGGAAACCCATTCAGCCCCGCCCCAAAAAGAACGTAACACCAGGCATGGTGCCCCCAAACACAATGAACTCCAAACCCCCAAACTAGGACTTCACCCGTTCCATCGAACGGGACCCAAAGGGTATAGCGGGGTGCAGAATCGTCAGGCGGCTCGTAGTGGGGGACAGGCAGAAGGTCGGGCGGCGCACATGTTCGGGGTGGGCGGGACGGGTAGGGGCAGGCGGAAAAACGGGGTCAAGGAACAAAACTAAGTACTTTTCACGAAAGCAGAAAAGGGCTTGTAACGCTTTCTCTATAGGCTAAATGGCACAAGACCCGGGCAACAGCCCCAGGAAGGGGGCAGGCTTAAAAAAGGGCAGTGACCGGCAATGCCAATTTTACCGGGGGGCCTCCCTTTAAATCTCGCATTTTCGGCGCGCGGCCCTTAATGGGGGGCCACGCAGGGGAGTTGAGCCCCAAACAGGACGCGGCCGGGGTAGTAGGGCGCCACGGGGTGCCCCGACCGGAGGGGGGCCCGGGGGGCCCCACCCATGACACCTAGGACAACTCTCTGCAATATATGAACACTTTACCAGAAAAGGGCAGCAATGGAAGCAGAGACACAAAAAAAAGGGGCATCCGGGAAAAGCAGAGAAACAGCTATAAAGCAGAAACAGCATCAAAAGAGCCAAGAAGGAAACTCGCAGAAAAAAGTGAACATGCCCCCGCCATGGCAAAGTTTAAAAGGTTCTAGAACAACGCTGTGAAGTGAAAGCAGCTCCACCAAATTCAGTGGCTGTAGAAGACCCTTTAAGCGCCCCAAAAAGCTTTAAACAAAAAAAACATGAATCCCAAAAACTTTCCCGACAGTTAAAGGTTCCTCCATGCATCAAAGCAAGATCTTTCAAGATCCCTGCATTCGAGGTCATCAGCCTACCCCATGCGCATCCGTACTCCTTCAAACACAAATGCACCAAGGGTCAAAACCTCTGCAACCTAATACAAGGGTCCCAAAGGGTCCAAATCAATATGCAAGCAACTGCCCAGCCCGGGGCAAACTGCCTATCCACTTCACATAAAATTTGAATTAAACCTACCCTTTCATTAAATGCCTTTATGCAGTCCAACGCCCATGCTCTTAATCAACTACCCTAACAAAAAGATCAGCCTACCCACCCCTACAATTACCTCCAAAGTCAGAAAGGTCAGACAGTCAGAGTTTGCAAGTTCATGGTCCCCGGACTTACAAAACAGGCCTCCCCGGGTTTTGATGACCGCCAAAATACAGATCCTAAAATGTCCTTAAAGGGCAATTGTATATTGGCATTACAGTGCAGAAGAACGGACCTGCTAGCAGGGGCTCGGCCCCATCTACAGAACGGTCAAAGACTCGAGCTTTCATATTGCAAACCCTGTGGCAGGTCTAGTGGCTGCTTGGGAAACTAAAGGGAGCATGGCAGTCCTAAACCATAAGAATCTCTTTTTTACACGGCTTCAAAGTTTCCCAAAAAATCCAGCAAGGACAATGAAAATTCCAAAACCGTGATGTACTCTTGGAGCCCATTTGGCCAAAGCGAACACCCCTTTAAACCTCCTCGTCCCGGGACACCTTTTTGGGGGTAAACCCAATAGTTTCCAAAAACTCCAAACACATTCAAAAAATGGACACCTGGGGTCAAGATACAAAAGGGATACCTTTCCTTTCCCCTTTCTCCTATTTCTTGAGTTCAAAAGGGAACATTGCAGGTCCAAGAATGACCCAAGCTTCTAATACAGGGGTCGGCGGTCCTACTTCATCCCCCTAAAATGACAGTCACCTCTAACTACGGGAATCGTAGGGGACCATATCAAAAAAAAGACGACGTTCTTCCTGCCCTACATCACTCCACATAAGACATAAAGGTGAGAAAATTAAAAAACCCAAATCGTTTATTCCCCTTTTCACAGAAACCACATCCTCCCCGAAATGTCGGTTTCAAAAGAAACCGTTAAAGGGGAACGAAAAGAGCTTCGAAAAAATTTTGGGTATTTTACAAATTTGTGTTCCACAGAACATTTTGCTAAAATTGTAAAGCGTTTTTTAATGCATTAATGTACAGTTTGACCATGTGCAAGCACTTCCCCCACCCAAACACAGATGGGCCACCCCTCAGCCCCCGCCGGGGGGCAAAGAGGGCGGGAGAAATTGGAACAATTTAAAATCCCCCCACCTATCTTCCTCATGCCGAATTTTGTGGGGAAGGTCTCTATGACAAGTCTGGCAAAGATATGCTTTCAAGTATATACAAGGATCATCCAAAAAGAGTCCTAAAGGTTATGCCATATTGGATATCAAAGAAAAACCGGGCCCTTTGCAAACTGAACCTTAGGTTTGTTAAACCCTTAAGGAGACCCCTACCCTTACACTTTGGGGTACCGCATGGGTCACAGGGTTCGGGAAAAAGAGCCATGGATCATTTCTTCATCGACAACAAGGTCAAATACCCTTCCCAAACATTTGTTGAATGAACCAAATACCGTCTAATAGAGAAAACCTACCCAAAGTGGCTTTTTATCTACCATCTAGGTCTAATCACTGAAATACCTGCCTTGACAAGAACGCAAACACTACTTCCTCACAGAACATTCCCCGGGGTACACAAGGTACGCCACAATAAGGGACCCACAGCCCCATTGCTCAATTCCCCTTATCTAGCTGGGATCAAGGAAACGTTTGCATAGACCGGGTTTTAAAAAAGGCCCCACAAAATTTTCCCCTCATTTAAAACCATTTTTACAAATTTCCCCGAGCACCCATTTTAAAACCATGCCCCCATCCTTTCGGGGTAAAAGAGAACTCACTGGATGAGAGACCACACGATCTAGAAAATAAAATTTCCTTTTCCCTTTCCTGGATGACAGTCTTGGGGAGCATCTTTAGTCTAAAAATGAAACAACAAGCTACACCGCAAAGAAGACAAGAAATTTTTTAAGAATTGGAAAGGGGGGGTTGCCCCAAAATGACTCCAAAAGCGGGTAACCCCACCCGTTCGCACTCCCAAAAGGGAAAAATACCAAACAAACTAACAGCTTTGCAGATTCTTTCTTAAAAAGAACTTTTTAAAAGGAAACCAGAAAAAGGGAAACATTTTGTGGGCTTTTATGCAAAAATTTGACAGGGGCCATCAGAACCTTCACCACCACTAGGGAAGGGGAAAATGCTTTGGACCTCCCATCTTTTGGGGTGTACCCCCACACAAACCTAAACAAATTTAAATTTTTATTTTATTCCAGCGCTCGCATGAAGGGATTTCTCCAAAAACCGCTCCTCACTGGGGCCCAAACTCAACAAAAAGTCTCCTAGGATGCTAATCCCCCGTCAAGACCCTTTTGCAGTAAGGCTGAATACAGCAAAAGTTCAGCTTTATATGAGGGGAAATCACAGAATACCTTAATTCCTATGGGACAAGGACAATAACATCAACTGAATCAAGATACCGGATAAGGACATTTTTTGCAACACCCCCTCCCTGCCATGCAATCTAAAGGACTGAAAAACCCCCCAAGAGGGAGAAGGATTTTTGTATCCACCCTCATTTGTTTTAGAGAAACTTTTAGTGGATTTGGCTTAAAACCTTTACTACCAGCAGAAAAGCAATTTCCTCCCACCAGAACACAGAAATGCTGTCTAGTGCAAACCCACTTCACAAGTCATCTCTAACAGTCCCCAAATTAATGGATGCATTTTCCCTTGGTTACCATGCACCAAATTTAAAAGACCTAAACTTGGCTCTGATTCCGCCCCCACAGCGCCCTAGGGGTTTTGTGGGGGTCAAACAAGACATGTTTACATTTCAAGTGTACCCGGACAAACCTTTCAAAAACGGGGGAAACTTTTCGTTGTGAACATGTCTATGACCCTTTGGCTTTAACTCCATTACCATTTAGGTAAAATGCTATGAGAATGTAACTCAGAACTGAACTAGACACCAGCTACCTACTGAAAACAACACAGGGGGGAAACATGGAAGAAGCTTTGAAAGGGTTGAGCAACTTCATCCCACGTTGTTACTTCCCCCTTCCTTTACGCTGTGTTAGGGAAAAAAGTTATGTCTTCTCGGATGCATCCATGGAACCCAACCAGTACCCTTGAGGGTGTCTGGAGGACAGCAAGCCACATGTGGTTTTTTTCCAAAGGAAAACCAACAAAATCCAAAACCTGCCCATTCTGCCCAAAACTGAACTTTGTACAGCCCCAGCATAGATATTGCTGAAAATTATAAACATCTCTATGTCCTCATTCAGCTGACGCGGAACAAAATGTTCTCCTTTAGGCCATTTACCACATGATTCCAAAATTTTTTGTTTTAGGGTTGGCTCACTATAATGACCATTGCGATTGGTGGAACCGATCGACAAGGAAATTAGGGGCCCACAAGTTCACACTCTATACCTAGTGGTTCCTAAGTTAAGGATCAAGCATACCTTTTTCAGCGTTTCTCACGATGGAAGACTCACAAATGGTGGTTTAAGCCGCTAAAGGAGCGACACCTGAAGAAGGAATCTACTATCAGAACTGCCCTCGTAACATTCCTATAACATGTACCACTGGATTTACCATGGGTTGGTGGGAAATTTTGGCATGTCGGTTCCCCAATTGGGAAGTGGGTTTTTTCTTGGGTTTTTGTTTCCCATTGGATTACTTTCTTTGGGGAAAGTCGTTATAGAATATTATTTGAATTTTAAATGTTGAATTTTTTTCTGTTTTTTCTCTTTTTTACAGTTAAGAACATTGGTTTTAAAATTTTATAGGAAATCTAAAGATTTCAGAGGGAGTGTCATTTTCCCCGCTTCCCTGGTTCAAACATATTTAATTTTTTTAAAGCTTTGTATTTTTTCCAATTTGTCCCTCTCGTCTTCCTGTATGTGTGCTTGGGTATTCATTTCCCCCCCCTTTTAGCTTTTCCCCTCTTCTGTCTCACTCAAACCCGTAATCTCCCTTTCGCACCAGCTTGTAAAGTTTCAACTTTTCACCTACTATTTGGTGTAAACTACAAATTCCGCCTGGAATAAACCCTGTTGGTTCTTCATACCGCGGACATCAGTTTTTCGCTATTGAAAAGATTACGTTACTACTGACGTTTCTATAAAACCATCGTTTTTTTTTTCGGGTACAAATGGAGGACAAAGCAGTTAAAACTGGAGACAGGCGCAGGGCAGGTCTCCATCCTTTGAAATGACATGAATATTGAGATTTAGCATGTGAAAATAATATAATATTTTAAACCATACTTAGTTATTTTTTCTTAAATCCCAGATGGTATGGAGCACTTTGACTCGAGTCAACTTAATTTGCGATATGTTTGGGAAAGTAGGATCTTTAATAGGATCTTGCCATTAAACCTCCAAGTCTATAGATTTACACAAGACGAAACAAGAAATGTGGTGTACATAAAACATTCCTTCCTCTACAAATCAAAGTTACCTTGAATATCTTTCGTTTTGACAGTTTCCTAAAATGTTTGCACATATGTTTTTTAATGTTACCAGCACAGTAGCGCTTTCATAACGAATGACTTGCTTTTTAAATAGTATTCTTTAACATTCCAGAGCCCACTGCGTGAATCATTGGAGACAAGCCCAGAAATTGTGTGGGAGGATCATTTGTAAAGGTCCGTGCACTAGATCTGCTGGACAATAGCATAGCTACAGAGCTAATGCTGATTATTGGTTTTTAAACAAATATAAAACACAACGAACCCTCCTATTTGCCGAGGGAGGGGCTTTTTTGTTCGTCATTGGACACGCTTCAGTTCATGGCTTGTGTGAACTATTGTTAAGTTCTGCTTTCTTCTAGTAGGAAAACACTATCCACTTTTGTCTGCTTGCTGGAATCTAAAAGCAGGAAATGTGGCTTTCCCAAAACAACAGTTTGTTAGGATCGTTTAGACCTTTTCCTTTCTTTCAAAAGTCTTCTTTTTAGGATAATCCAACTGTCTCGAGTGAATACTATGGAAGCAAGAATTGTCCTAAGGCTTATTTTGAGGGGGTTACCTACAGATTTTTGTGCTTGTTTCATCCTAGGAAAAATTTTCTTTCAGTGTTAAAGATTGATATCAACTTACTCAAGTCATATGAAGATGGACCATGTGCTAAAGTTTTTGCAGATTGCTTACAGAATTGTTCGAAAACATAAGTTAATTTTTAAAAGGCGTTTTCAGACAAAATTAGCTTCCCCCCAAATGTATTTTAGTTTTTTTTCCCAATTTTTTATTGGGCCCCCCATGTCCAAAAAAAAGAAAAAACTGTGTAAAAAAGTTAGTGAAAAAAAGCAATGCTAATCACTGTGTTTCCCCCTGAAAGCCTGTGCCCCTGGGTCTTTTATAACCCAAGCTTTTTTGAAACCTTTTAAGGATTAATTCCTTTTTTAAAACCCTTTAAAAAGGAAATCAGAAAAAATTTCTGTAGCCATAGTTCATTGACACAGTGGTTACTTTTCTAGTGACATGGCTAGAGCAATAATACTTTGAAAATACAGTACTCATCATCTCTAGAAGCATTTGATGAGTTGGACCATTGTGGTCTGGCAACCGTCCCCAATACTACATGTGAGAGTGCTACCTGAAGCCCATTTGTATATTCAATATTAGACATCTCTTTCTCTCTAAGTAGAATAATATTCTTTTATAGTCAGTGAATGGAGCAGGAGCCTCTGCTGTTGGATAACATGTGGCACAGAAGTGAAGAGGAGTGGATACTGGCGTGCTACATAATGGCAGTGACAGGATTCTAGGAGGTAAGTATACCATTTTGTTATATTTTCCACTACCTTGTCAACATTTGATGTTAATTTTAACTGTGCTATTCTTTGGATTCAGTTCAAAGTCAAATTTGACCAGTATCCAAGTGTGTTGGTTTAGGTTGGCTTGAATCGATTTTTGGCAAAGATCATAAAAAAATTGACTGTAACCATAACCCTAACCCTAAACTGGAACTAGAGATAGATATTTTTAATTGGTTTGCAGGGCTTAAAGGGGTTTTGCCACGATGTCATGTTGACGTGAGATCCTCCAAAATGGGTATTTAATCACTTTTCTAAATACATGTGATTACAAAAAGTGAAGCCTCTGAAAGCTACAGCATTCTTTACGAGCCCTTAGTTACTAAAAAGTTTGCATTAGACAAGACCAGCTCCAGCTGACAGGAGCTGAGGAGCGGATCTGTTCGCTCTTGCGTTGTCTGCACTTCTTATCTGATGACAGGGAACATGACTGAGCTTTCAAGGGACCGTGGAGAAAGATGCTGTGTCTTTTGTATAGAGAATCCACTGGTTCTAATGTTTTATTTGAGTACGCATTGCACAACGCTCCCTGCTTCCTCGTTACTACTCAGTAGATAGCAAGGGGCTGTGGAGAAAGATGTTGTGTCTTTTGTATAGAGAATCCACTGGTTCTAATGTTTTATTTGAGTACACATTGCACAACGCTCCCTGCTTTCTCTGCTTCCTCAGGGGTTGGCTCAGGCCCTTTAGCTGGGGTGCTTTTCTTTGTTTATGTCTTGATAGTTTAAAAGAGAAAATTTAACTCACTTCGTGGCAAAACCCTTTTAATTTACCTATCCTTATTGCCTCTAGTCCCACAGTGCTTGTGTTCTGATGTCACTTCCCATTTAACATCACATCCAATTCCACTTCTGACCCAACATCACCTATGTGTACACCACCAAAGTGAGTTGGACTAGAAGTCACATCCAAAGGGATGTCAAGAGCAAGAAATGCATGACCAGAGGCAAAAGGGACTGGTAAATTAAGCCCTGCAAAATATTTAAAAAAACCAAAAAGAGGCTAGGTATGGGTTTAAAATTTAGGGTTGAACAGGGTTTTTTTGGTTTTAAATCAGATTGAAAAAAATCTGATTTCAGAAAATATCAAACCTTAGTTCATGATAAGGTCATTCAAAAGGGGGGGGGGGGGGGGGGGGGGGGGGGTCATTTACAATTGGGTCAAAGTAAAGCTCTTTTAATTCTTCCATATAAATTGAACATGAAACACCATGTTCAAATTTGGATATAGTATAGCATTGTTGTTCCTTTGACCCATTCTCTTGTAAAACTAAAAGAACAAAATCATGAAAATTCTAAATATTCTACGTCTTGTAGACTGATTGAACAATGGTGTGGTGAATTATCTAATTTGCATAATCCAACTTTATTTAGACTCATTTAATAAAATGGCAAATTTGGATTTTCTAAAATACAATTCAATAGTAATTTAAACAGTCTTAATCATTTGTACAATCATTTATTTCTTATTCAGAGACTGCCCAGCACAGTTCTCTCATTTTTAATGCAAACCAATTTTAAATTGTGATTTTTTAAACTTAAAAAACTGAAGAGAGCTGGGAAAAAAAATTGTTTTTTTATTTTTGGGTTTAATCTAAAGCTGCCTATGGCTCTGTGAAACAGCATGGTGAAACAACCCCTTCAAAGCAGTGAAGAAACCAAGTTAAACTAAGCCCCAAAGTGGAATCTGTACCAAAAGAAACTCAGTTACTTTGGTAGCAAGACTACATGCTACTGGGAAACCTACTAGGGGGGAAAAGACAAGCACTAGGCCTACTAGTTATAAAATTTAAGTTTTTTGCCTCTTTGGGGGGAAAAAAACCTATGTCTCAAAACCTCTTTGGGGAACCCCATGACTAGGGCAAGGGGGTAGTTGTATTTAGTCCTGAATTTTTAAGTTTTAAATAAAAATTTGGGAATAAGAAGTTTAAGTAGACAAAAAAAATTTTTCTTCATATGGGGGTATTTATGGACACACCTGCCAGAAATGAGACATGCTGTAACTACATCTGTAGTAAGTAACTAGAACAGAAGGAACATACTAAAGCTAAAATTCAAAGATAATTGCTTAATTAGAAAAATACTCCAATATATATCAACAGAGTAACAAATGGATGTTTACCATCTTTGTATTTTGGCTGGAGACACCAACAAATTGTCAATTTATAAACTGTCTATACTTATTTCTTTCATAAATTCTGTAGTTACATAAGGGTGAGTAAAAGTTTGCAGTTTTTTTAATGACCAGTACTCTCCATGAAGTTGTAGCTAACCTTATCTATTTCTTCTGTGCTCTTGCAATATAATTGTAGAAATCCAGCTTTTCGCAGAAGTTGTCTCCTTATAAGTATCAACATTCTTACTTGTAATAAGCTTGCAAAGGACATATCCTAACACAGAATTTTAGATATTTAGAAGTAGAAGGTTAGAGATAAAACCTCAAGCTGTCACACGACCATGCCCCAATCTTATCCTTATGGGAGACTTTAATACAGTTCCCAATCCCCAGCTAGATAGATCTCATGCGGCACCTGAGGGAATGACAGGTACTTCTCCTCTAAGGGACATGATGACTAGGGTTGATGTCTTTGACTACTGTAGGGCGATTAATCTGACAGTGTGGTCCTATACTTTTTATTCATCTGTGCATGACTCGTTTTCACGCATTAACTTGGCATTGCCCTCTTCCTCATTATATCATGCCATCATAGATGCGGATATATCCCCTTTCACGATCTGTGGCCATGCCCCCATAATGATCTCCTTTTGGGGGGAGGGGGTCCCTCATCCCTAAGTCACCTGGCTGGAGGTTCCCAGGATACCTCTAACACTTGGATGACTTCAAAGAATTTCTTCGGGTTCATTGGCTGCAGTTCTTGAGAGATAACGCAGTTAAAGCGCGGGAAACCCTTCTTTTTTTAAAGGCGTCCACGAAAGCTGCCTTGCCCATTCATATTAAAACAAACATGAGCATGAGGTACAAAGCCCAAAAAAGGAAATTTCAAGAACTGCACTCAAAACCTGTGCCACCTTCAAAACAAATGCTCCATTGACCCCTCGGCTGATAACCAACAAAAATTCCTAGAGGCACACCTTTCTCCAGGAAGAAGCTAAGGCCCACATGAGGATACAACAAAATAAATTCTATAGATGGAGGAATAGGATGGGGACTCTTTTAGTGAATACCACAAAACCTTGGCAGATGAGACCCCCTATAGCGGCAATCAAATCCACTACCACAGTTGAAATACTCACTAACCCCCCAAATAGAAAGGGGAATTCTTAAAAAATTTAAATGAATCACTTTATGGGCCCGACCCCTATAAAAGCCCAGAAAATCATTTTTTCTAGCCCTCTCTGACTTAACCAAGAATCACAGAGGAACAAAGTTAAAAACGGGAAAACAGACATCTCAAGGATGAGGGCAAAAGGGGGGCCCACGGGGCGGCGAAGGGGAAATTCCCGGGTCCAAAATGATTAGAGTTGAGGCGTTTTGCTTTGGGCTATCGAGATCGAGCGATAGTCGATAGCCCGGTCCGTATCGAAAAAGGTTTTTTCGAAGTGAGCTTTCGTTAAGACCCAAAGGACCATTAAAGTCTAGGGAGACCCAACAACACCTTCTTTTATTACACCCAAAAAAGGGCGGGAAAACTAAAATTTTAAACATCCCAAACTTTCAAATGGATACTTGCACATCTTAGGAAACACACTTGGGTTTTAAAAAAGTCACAAAAAAAAAGTCACAAAACCTTTTACTATCCCTGTTCTTGTACCACAGCCGCCCCCAAAAACCCTAAATCACCCACAAAAAAAAAGTGACAAAAAGGCAGAAATTATTTAAAACCACCCATCTTACTTAAACTGGACATTGAAAAACCCGGGCCCCGGGGCCACAGAAAGGCCCCAAACCTGCATGCCCCCCCACATTTAAAAAGTCCCGGGAAAAAAAGGAAATTCTTTTAAAACCACCTTTTTAAATTTTTCACTGGAAAATTGCCTATACCTTTCCGGGGCCACAGCATGAGCCCCAAACCTGAAAGAACCCCACTTTTTAAAAAGTGGGGGAAAAAAGGGAATTTTTTCAACCACCATATTAGTTTCCTGGGACATTGACTATCCCTTTTGTCCGGGGCCCACCATGACCCGGGGCCCGGAGATACATTTTGGGTGCGGTGAAAAGCCCGGGCGGGCCCGTCCGTCCCCCTATAAAAAACTCATTTTAAAAATGCCTATGACCGGGAAAAAAACAAAAAACCTTTTTTGGCTGAAGCAAGGCGGAAGGGGAAAGTGGAGAACCCCAGCCTTCCTCAGAAACACAGCCCAATACCTGGGTAGCGTTTTGCCCCCTCATTTAAAATTTGGGCTTCCATTTGGAAAATTTACTGGTGGTTAACGCTCCCTTTTAAACACCCATTGCCCTTTTTTTTGGAAATTCTTTTTCTCATTTTCCCTCAACGTCTGGAGGAAAGGTCTCTTATTTTGTTTTCTTTCCGTGCCCCAACTCCATTTTCCTCTAATAACCTACCTTTTTGGTTTTAAAGGGTTTTCCCCTGTCCCCTCCCTTGTAAAATTTCCCAGAGGAATTTTTTTAAAACAGCTATTTTGTAAAATCAAGTTTTTTTAGTTTTTTAAATTCTAAAAAACACATTTTTTAAAATAGGAGGGAAACCCCCCCAATGTCTTTGTTTCTCTTTTTTTTTCATTGTATTAAATGGGTTTCTCAAACGGGGATTGAAGCTATGTTAAAGATCTTTGAAAAAAAACAAGCCCTTTTGAAATTTATTTTTCCATTAACATTTTCCCAAACCTATTCCGTTTTTCCCTAAACAGCACCATCACCCTTAAGCCACTCTTGAAAAATTGTAAAAGAAAAAAACCCCCTTTTTAGAAAAAACATTTTTTTAGAATGGGAACCTGTAGTATAGCCTGCATTCACAGCAAAATCCCCCCAAAAAATTTAAAAAGCATGACCCTTGGGGCCATTTTTGGAAAAATTGAGAAGAACAAATGTCTTTAAAAACAAAAATTTTTTAGAATAGGACCTCTATTAAGCTGAAAGCCCACAGCAAAACCCCCCCAAAAAATTTCAAAGCAGACCCTTGCCCCATTTTGGGGACAATTGTAAAAGAACAAATTCTGTTAGAAACAAAATTTTTTAAAAATAGGACCTGAAAGAAAATTTGCTTTGTCACAAAAAAAAATGCCCCCAAAAATTCAAAGAAAGACCCTTGACCCCTTTTTTGGACAAATTGTAAAGAACAAAGCCCTTTTTTAGAAACAACATTTTTTAAAGAATAGGACCTCTAGTATAGCTGCAAGCACAGAAAAATTCCCCCAAAAAAATTTCAAAGAAATGACCCATGACCACTTTTGACAATTGTGAAGAAAAAAAAAGGGTCTATTAGAAACAACTTTTTTTTTTCGAATAGGACCTTAAAATTGTTTAATTTCAAAGCAAAATCCCCCCAAAAAAAATTCAAAGAAAGACCCTTGACCATTTTGGTCAATTGTGAAAAAAAAAGGGTCTGTTGGGAAAAAAAAAAATTTTTTTATAATAGGAACCTTAGTATACTGCTTTTTAAAAAGCAGCATGACCCAAAAAAATTATAAAAATGTTTTTAAACCACTTTTTAAAAATTGGGGGGGGAGAAATGCCATTTAGAAGCCACTTTTTTTTCCCAAAGGACCATGATTATTTGCTGTATCTCACAGCTACTTTACCCCAAAAAATTATAAAAAAGACTTCTCACCCAAAAATTTAAAAATTGTGAGGGAGAAAGGCCACTTAGAAGCCACTTTTCCCTGTTCCAAAGGCCCAAAAATTTTATAGCTGTATCCACAGCAACCATGACCTCAAAACTATTGACAAGGGGAAAACTTCTTTAAAATAAATGAGTTTAAATGGAATTTCGGTTTGTCATGAAAACCTTTGCTGCTTTTACAGTCCCCTCACAGCAAAACCAGCAAAATAACTGTTTGGGGGAAAAAGGGAATAAAAAAAACAGTAAGAAAATTTTTCAAATTTTAAAAAAAAAATTTTTAAAAAGGAAAACCCTTTTTTGTTTTAAAAGGAATAAGAAGTAGAAAACCCGGCAACTAATTTGGTGAACCCCGGCAAATTTTGGGGGGGAAAAACATCATCAGAGATCCAGCCCCGATTCATCTTTTATTAAAGTCAAACGATCCACATTATCTGGTGGAAAAACCGGATGCGTTTTTCTTTTAATGACCCCCACTGTGCTGAAGGTCCCCTCAGATAAGGGCGCTGGCTGCTTGCAGGACAACACCCTATGGCGTGATGACCACTCGGGGGCCATTCGTCCAATTTTTGGGTACCCAGAAGTTTTATTTGGGGCCCCGGGAAAACCCTTCAAAAAAAACGGGGTTTAGAAAGCAGATTTGTCGTGCACCATGATCTTAAGCTTTTTCCTGTGGGGTTTTGGGTTTGTGCCCTTTTCAAATTTCATTCGTTTTGGGGAGGGTGTAAACAAAGATTGCCAGAGGTCCCCATTAGGCTTCCCGCCACCTTGGGCCCGCTGCTGCCGCCCACGCCAAAAAGGAACTCAAATGCTTCACGCGCGATGTTGTTTTCCCCCATGACATTTGGGGAAAAAGTGAAGCAGACGCAAAAAGTCTCCAGTTTTTTTCAACAGCAAGGCTTTCCCTTTTTTTTGCATTTTTTTTCTCTATTTGGGTGGGGGGGAAGGAAAAAGTGCTAAATTTTTTTTTTGTACCGGGGTCCAGGAGGGTGGCCACCCAGTAAAAGGGTTGGGTTTATTTTTGGGTGGCCTTAATTTCAGGAAACAAAGTTGGGGGAAATGGAGCATCCAACATTATGTGAGAGAAGGAGCCTTGATTTTCCCAAGCCTCTGGGGCGAGGGGGGACTAAAAGGGGGAAAAATGATCTTCCTATCTTTCCCCCCTCTCCCCAAAATTCGCGCCAAAACCCCTTTCCAAGGGAGGGACGTCGGTTTAAAATTGGGTTTTCCCAAAGGGAAAACCTCCTCCCCCTCCTCCTCCCCTCCGCTTCCTCCCCCACAGCTTCAAACAGCCCCCGACTTGCCTGAGATGATCCCCCTGAGAGCTGATTTCGCCACCTTTGCACTAGCCTTTTGGACCCCGAAACCCCTGCCTAATGAAGAAACCCATGAAATTGTGAAACTGGCGGCCTTGGATTTGACGGAGAAAAAAGGCCCCCGTGTCCGCACTGTGCCCCCTCTTCCCTCCTCCGTCGCTGGCGGGAAACCCGTTTTTTCAGAGTGTCCAACGATCGTTTTAGAACTAAAATTTACCACAAAAGCTCATTTCTTTACAAAAGGGGATTGTCCGCAAATGACCATTTTTTGGGGCTTCTTCAAAAATGGCAAGGGTTTGGGCCCGAGCCTTTTACCTGCCCCCACTCTCGGGGGTTTTAAAAAAACCCCGAGGTCCGTAACCCCGCTTTTCTTTAGGCCATGTTTCACTTCGTACTGCTTTAAAGGCAATTGGGGCCTTGGGTGCCACCAAACGCTGGAGCATGGGAGGGGGGAATTCCCAACGGGTTTCCCAAATTTAACAATGAGGGCGGTTTGACGGGGGGGCCGACTGACGCTCCAAACGGGAGCCAGGGCGGGAGAAAAAAGGGGGCGAACGGCCGGGAATTGGGGAACTCAGACCTCGAGCCCTTTCTTTTAGCAGGGAGTCCCCGACCCGGGTTTGCTTCTTTTTTTAAATTTTCTGGACCACAAGGGTTTTATGACATTTGCCAGGCAAGGATGTGCTCCAGCCTACCGAACTTTAAGGGGGGCCCAGTTTTCCCCCCGTTATTCCCCCACCACCGCCTGGCACAAGGTTCTTGTCCCCCCCAGCCAGCGCTCGGTCTCGTTGCTTAGACCCCACAGCTCCTGACCCCTTTTTGGTGGACGGTCTCCAAGGCAGATTTAAATTTTAACCGGCCTGGTTTTCTGGGCACGTGATGGCCCCCCAAGGACCCCTTGGGGGGGAAAAGCCTGCACCTTCCCCGCGGTTTTTAAGAGCGTTGGGGCCGAGCCTAAGCCACCGTCACCCCCCGAACATCCACCCAGCCCACCCAGGGGCTGTCCCCAGAAAATATAGCGGGGGCCTTTGGGCCTGCTTATGTCCATGTGTTTGGGGGTGAGATGGACTTTTCCCCGGAAAACAATTCAACAACGGCTTTTTAAATTTAGATGACCCCGTGGCGGCCCGGGCAAGGGGGCGGCCTTTTCTTGGGAAAAATGCCTGCCCCGGCATCTGGAAATTTTGGGGGGGGGGGAGGGCCATACATGGCCCGGGGGCCCATCTGTGTCCCCCCAGAAAGGAAAAAACAAAATTCCAAGGCCAAAAAACCTTTGGGAATCCCGACAAACAGGGTTTTTTGGGTTGGGGGGTTTGGGGGTTAAAAATTGGGTTTTTTCTGCCCCAAACCCGGAAACAGAAGGGGGCTGCTAGACTGGCCGCTGTATGGCGTGCAGGTTCTGGGCAAACTGGGGGGAAGGGGTAAAGGGGGAGGATGGGGCTCTGGGGTGCCCGGTGGTACTCGGAAGGCCCGACCCGGGGGAAAGGGTGAAGCGGAGGGTTTATTTCCCCGACAAGACTCGAAAAGACAAGGGCAGCTGAGGAAAGCTTGGGGGGTGGGGGAGGAGGAGGAAGGCCCGGGGAAAAGGGGGGACCCGGGTTGGAGGGCCCGGGGTCGGTTGGGGCCTTTTTTTCCCAAAGGGGTTCCCTCCAATTTTAACCATGCAATTTGCGCATGGGCAAAAACATTTTTGGGGTG
This sequence comes from Phyllomedusa bahiana, assembly GCA_025379985.1. NCBI lineage: Eukaryota > Metazoa > Chordata > Amphibia > Anura > Hylidae > Phyllomedusa > Phyllomedusa bahiana. The sequence goes on along the minus strand of JAODAL010037996.1, from coordinate 796 downwards.
GTTAACCACTTTAAAGGGTTTTTGCCCCAAATTCTGCGTTTTAAAGGCAAAGGGGGAAAATGACATCGCTGGGTGAAACAGAGGCTTTCTCAAAGAAGGCCCAGGCATGAGAGGGCCCGGCCTTTTTTAAAAGGCGATAAGCAGGACGGGGGTTTCGCTGACCGGGGTGGCGGGAAATTTTACACGGACTTTTGCGACCACCCTCCCCCCCATTTGTGGCGGGACCCGTAAAAAAAATTTTTAACACTACCCCCTTTTTCTTCCTCCTCGCCACGAAGAAGCGCCTTTGCAAGCAAAATTTTGCGCAAAAGAACCCCGGATGGAACCGCAATTCGTCACATCATCTTTATAAAACATCAACACAGGTGGGCTTGGTTTGCCTGACTTTTCTGCATCCAAACTGGGGGCTACAAGCAAGGGGCACTGCAAGGGGTTGCCGACCCCCCCGGGGTTTTTGCCGATTGACCGGGTTTCCTTTTACCTCCTCGATGGCATCATAACTGGGCCCTCCCCGAACAGACAAAAACATTTCCCCTTGGGTCCTTTTTAAAAAGCCCCTTTTGACTTCCCAACCCCAAATTTTTTCACAAAGAGGTCTTCAGACAATGGGGTTATCCACAGTGGTGGGGACACAAATTGACATTTGGGCTGCTTCATGTTGGAAAGGGTGCCCCGATGATTCCGAAAGACACCCTTTTTTTGGCCCCTGACTGGGGGAGGGCGAGGAGGGAAACTGCTAGATCAGGTTTTTAATTAAACCCCTAAGGGCAATTGGCGACGATGTTCCCCTTTTCTA
>JAODAL010037995.1:0-39733 GCA_025379985.1 Phyllomedusa bahiana | reverse complement strand
GTAGTAATGTCAGCGCACCTTTGATTAGCTGCATGTAGGCATGAAACGGTTAATAGATGACTGACGGCAGCCCTGGCTCTCACCGCACCCACTGTAACTAGGGCCCTGACAGCTGAACCACCGTGTTCCCCGTTGGGATGTTCTTGCTGCCACCACATATATGACAAGTTGTTGGTCCCTGGTGCAAAGAATGATAGGGGTCTCCTGCCATTTACCATGTGTCATTTCCAATACCGGTGTCTTGTTTTGTGTCAAAGGGGCCCTGTAGCAGCTGCTACCGCTGTACCTGCTGTGGCTACGCCGTCCTTATCTTTTCGGTTAGCCATTGAATGGAATTATTTATTTTAGCCTGTGAATTTTTTTCTGTGACTCTTATAGCCTAATTGTCTTGACTAAGATGTACTCTGTATCCAGTTTACTGTTGTGGATGTTAATTCCAGCTTCACCTCACCTGTTTGGGGGTATAAATGAACCTGGTGTTCCTCTCCCATAGTCTTTAATGGGAATCGGCGAGATAATTCCCAAAATCGGGAATCAACTCGAAGATGATAATTTGCCGAACTGCTCATCACTAATGGTGAGCTGAACCTGTTCCTGTTTATCCGTTTGATGCCTGAAGCAAGGTTACGTTTTACGTTCTGTTTTGCACCCTGCTGAAGATAAGCTGTTTTCTGTTCTGTTTGGACTTATTTTCAATAAAACCCATTTAAATTTGACATATCCGGTGTCTGTGGTCCCTGTGACGGCGCTAACCCGCCCCCAATTATATATAAATTTTCCAAAAATACTGGGGAATATTATGTCTAGATCAGGATTTGACAGGTTATCTTCCTCCCCATCCGCTTGTCACATACCGGAAAGGAAGAACAATTAAAGATAGATTGGTTCATAGCCATTATACACCATTATTTAATCAAGGAAATACTTGGCTAGAAAGAAGCCCAATCGGTATGTACAAATGTGGACAGGGATGTGTAGCACCGTATGTTCAACAGGGAAAAATGTTTAGGAGTGCCTCCAATAACAAACAATTTTACATCCAGGATTTTGTTAATTGTAAAACCGAAGGTGTAGTGTATATGTGTACTTGTTCTTGCCCACTCAATTATATAGAGAACACTTGAAGAGCTTTTAGAAGAAGAGTGAGACATACGAAACAAAAGAGACACCCCAATAGCCCGACATATTTGGGAACATTATAAAGGAGATTTTGAGTCATTGCGATTTATGGCTATAGAAGTCGTTAGACCATCTCCTTGAGGTGGAGACTGGAACAATAGAATTCTATGTAAAGAAACTCAGTGGATTTATAGGATGGAATCGATCCACCCTAGAGGCCTCAATTAATCGTTACACTTTGGCTGTTTCATTTAGCATTTAGAATAACATGTGCTCTCAATCAGTTTGCATCCTCATGATTAATGTTGGGGATCATTATGTATATAGTCAACTGGTCCATAAGAAATATATATTATATCAAAAAGTATATTATTTCCTCTGAATGCTCTTAGTAGATTATCAAAGTTCAGCTATAGACAGTGGATACAAAATGCCCCGTTAATTATTTATTGCAACCCCAAATGTATAAATTTTAGTAAAAAATTAGCACAACATACCAGTTTAGTTACGTTACAATAGTAAAATAACAGAAAATAACCTTTCTAATTTTTAATGATCATAAATATAGGATGTATAGTCGCAACTATAGGTGTGCATATTGAGATCAGTAATCTAGAATGGTGGAGGCTAATGGATTGGCTTTAATTGCCATTGGGCACATGGGGATGATACCGAGCCCACAGTCAGGCATTTGGTATTCTCTACCGGCAGCTTATATTTGGACATGCGCACACCTGTTGTCGGGACGCCGAGCATGGAGAGTGCGCAACAGTAAGATAGGAACAGGACACAATAGAACCTGTAGTTGTGCGTCTGATATTCGCTACTGCACACTTCCGGCAAGTTACATCCGGACATGAGTACTCCCGCTGTCAGGACGCCGTATGCAGGGAACGCACCATAATAGCCCGGGAACAGGTAACGCACATATCAACAATTTATGTACAGCTATGTGCAGCATTATGGGCGTTGTTTAATACATCATAGGGGTTGTATGGGACATAAAAGGAGACTGAGAAATATCACTGCGCCTCCCTCATATCTTGGGTGCCAACATACCAGTATGTTCCTGTGAAAGACACCATCTTTAAAGTCTCACAGGACTAAGCTAAGTATCTATTTGCTTATCATTATGCTCTAATAAGCTTCATCATTTAATGCTCTACATGTTTGGTTCTGCATCAGTTACATTATAATCCCTTGATGAACCCTGGTTTTTAGGGAGAAACGCGTCGGGAGTGCTGGAGACATATTTTAGCATTTTGTATGTATATAGTGACCTTATCTGTCAGATATAGCGGAGCCGCCCTTATCAGGGTGATGACCCCGCTGACTGATGGGGTCTAGAGTGTTGCACTGTATAGTGATATGTTGGTAATTACATAGGGGCACAGGTTGATATTTTAGATATATTGAATAAAAGTTATATTTTAACAGGGAAATATTATATGCAGTGATAGTGTTGGCTTAAACTCCCTGTCTATATTCTATATGGTGATTGATAGGTGGCTTTTCCCCACCGCGACCATGTCCTCGACAGTGCATATGCAGCAGGTCTCCGGCTGCACACCCTCTAGTGGCAGAAACATGCGACTATCTGAGATCGCTCTGCCACAATATATATATAGGTTACCTGACCTTGGTGGGGCCATTTGTATATGTTGTCAGCCACAGTAAGCGTTGGCAGTCAGTTATAGTTAGTGTGGCTGTCTCAGCCATTTCCGGATTGGCTCTCATTGGGAGTGGGCAACGTGTTGCGTGGGTGTCTACTCCCCTTGTTTCAGGCCAAGTTTTGTGCAGGTCTCTGGAGGCCTATAAAAAGCCTGGTACTACAGGGGATCTCGCGATGTGGTCTGTTAAATGGCAGTGGAGCAGTAGTGAAGCTAGTGAGAGGCTCTGGCCCCTAGAGGCTTGAGAGAAGCCAGTGGAGACTGGTCTGAGAAACTTGTTAGTGCTGCTGGGTACAAGACTCAGCCTACAGATAGAGAGAGTCCTCCATGTATAGTTAGTGGCCGGACAGCCAGGGTTTTATTTATGTTTGTTTACTGTATCCTGTGCCTGACAATAAAGCTGGCTGAGACCAGTGCTAAACAGAAGCCTGGTGTCGGAGTGTCATATGTTGGTGTTCCAACCGTCTTACAAAATGATGGCGATCCTATGACCTTAATTACCCCTGGACGGTCCAAGATGGTGTCCAGACGTGAGTGAGGCACCACATATGGTGGAGGATGCTAAGGGCATAATTGGGAAAAATTGGCGCAGTTGCGCAAAAGGTGGAGCAAAGGAATTGGCACAAGACGTAGTGCCTGAAGCGGCGCATGCAAAAGCTTACATGGGACCTGCTGCAGCAAAATTTAAAAGGCCAACAGCCTGACTGTGTTTTGCTGTGAGAGGCACACCCGCAATCAGACTGAGTTCTGTGGTGTGAGAGACTGGGTTCTCATTGGAGAGAGGGAGAAAAACCCCAATAGAAAGACTATGCTGTCTGAAAGGACTTTGGTGCTGGTGTCTGAAATTTTTTTCCATTTGACCATGGAGGAACTGCTCGCCCAGTTGATACAGGCAGTGCAAAAAACTAGGCAGCTCACTGCCAAAATATGAGAGGATAATAAAAAGCTCCAGGCACAATTTGAGGCAGACCAGCAGGGACTAAAAGCCATTATTAACTAGAGTCATTGGCGGGAAAGGTGGACTCACTGCAAACCAAGCAGCCTTGTCACCTGGGAATCCAGAGGAAAAGGTGAAAAAGAAGCCTACCAAGTATGACAAGTCGGAGTGGTGTGATGGCTGCCTGCCTACAGGGGGAAATATGCTGGAGAAGATGTCCTGTTGCCAAGAGGCTCTGGTTTCCAGGTCCCAGCCACCCAAAGGCATGGATGTGGTCATTGCTGGGAGCAACTCACCTAAGCAGCAGGAGGCTGCTGCCACTGTCCAGCATAGCGAGCCTTGTTGGAGGTGTCACAGAGCCATGAGATGTTCCCCTGACTGCCCTCTCACTAGAAGGATGCCAAAGAGGTTGCAGCTACAAGCGTTGGAGTTCCAGATGGGGGGGAGCTCCACCCCTGCTTGACATGGACAGTCAGGAAGAGATGGCCAAAATATGCTAAGAACTTGGTAAGGGTGCTTTCACACAGTGCGTTTTTGGTGCGCTTTTGATGCGTTTTTTAATGCGTTTTTGTGCAGGAAGGCACAGCAATTAATGCTGTACATTGCTGCACAAATATTGCGGTAAAATCTCGATTTTTGCTGTTTTTTTTTTGTGCAGTAATGTACAGAATTAATTGCTGTGCCTTCCTGCACAAAAAAACGCATAAAAAACGCACTGTGCGAAAGCACCCTAAGACTATTCTTGTTGTGTGTGACACCTGTGTTGGGACTGCTGATCATGTGCATGATTTATGTGAGGACTTGGCTGGACTAAACAGAGGTCCAGACACACTGTCAAGCCAGAAGAGTCTAGAGAGCAGTGGGTTGTGATAAATGAACTAGTAAAGTCTGATAGACTCAGTGTATTATATGTGGTGGTGTTGCCAGTGGTAATGCCTGTGATCCATGACCAGGTCACACAACCTGAGCAGGGGATGTTCGATTTGTTACAAAGTTAGCCCCAGTAACTGCCATGTGTTAACAAACTGCTAAAGTTGCTGCAGCAGTAGAGAAGAGCAGCTCAGGTCTCCCCCTGGAGGTAAAGGCTGTCAGGGCTATGTGTGAAATAAATGCAGAGTGTAAACTAGATTCTAAGGAAAGCTGTAGAGCAGACTGGCTCAAGTACGCCCCTAGAGATCGTGGTTAATAGTGCTAGGAGTATTGTCCTGTGGTTGATGACAATCTGGAGAAATGTGTTACTGCTACAGTCTCTGGGGGGCCCAAAATTGATTTTCCTTTAAGCCCGGCACTCATATCTGAGTTATTTCCCCAAGGTCCCGTGGATACCGGGTTGGGGCATAAGGTGAAGTGCCCTTAATTTCAGTCGGTAAATTGTGCCCCCAAAACTGCCAGTCCCCCAAAACTCTGTGGTATTATGGTTGTAAGAAACCTTTCCGGTGGCCCCTAAGTTGGTATATATGGAAAACGCTAAATAATGGGGGGGAATGCGTTCCATATTGGGGGCCCGGAAATGTAGGTTCTGTAAAATTTTGCCCAAAACCCTGAACGGGGTTTCCGGAAATCGGGCTGAAGGTTTAAGGGAAAAAAAGGCCAAAGTGAAGCCATGCTCTCCGGGAGACAATTAATGGGTAATCCCTTTATGCCCTCCAGGGGGGGCACAACAATAAATCCCAATAGGAAAACAAAGGCGGGTTAGTCAGAGTGTGAACAGCGTAAATGACTTAGGGCCCCCCTCCAGGTTAAAATGTTATCCAAAATGTAAAAGTATGGGGTCTTTTTTGGGGTTTTAACAATACTGTTTTGGTAGTTCCCAGTATAGGAAAGAGATGCTTAAATTAGGGTAGCCATTTGAAGGTGAGGGAGAAGGGTTTAAGGTTTGTCAGGGAGGGTTTAGGGTACGAGGGATATGGGGCCGTTGGGGTTTCCCCCGGGTGCAGACCAAAAGGGTTTCCTGTAAAAAAACACCAAACGCACATGGGGCGAAAAGTCATGAACCCAGTTTGCGAAAAACTTAACCAAAACCCCGAAGGGTTGTTATAATACAAGAAAACACTGGTACAGTCTCTCGTGGGTAGGCCACTGTAAAATACAGCTTTGTTAAGGAGCAATTAGGATTAATCAGAGTCTTGGAGGTGTATGAGCACTTTAGTACTTGTAGAAGAGACGCAGGTATGCTCTGGAAGTAGTAGTTTTAGAATCTTGAGATGTTGGGAGTAGTAGTACGCTAGTAAAGAGTTGTTACAGACCTGATCCAGAGGTGAGGCCTTCAGCTGAATGAGGCACGGGTGAGAAGATACTGAGCTTAGAACCTGAGAATTTGACGCTGCCAACACACACTGGTTACAGGTGGAAGACGCATGGACCACTGACATGGAAGCCAGGACAAAATTAGTCGGAGTTGGGGGACCCTCAAACACACTTCCGACTGGACAGTAGGCTCTTAAATAATATATATGGATAGTCCTACTGGAAACTGAAGCAGGTCCGTGGAAATCCTTGTTGCTTGCTGGATACAGGCTGACGTTAGAAGTTGAAAAGATACTAGGCCGCAGCCAGGCTGTGGTACAGGAGAGATGTGCTCTCTGTGAAGTCTAGTGCTTCACTCCTTCTGGAACTTTCCAGCTCAGACTGGTCACTCTGAGGCTGCAAAGAGCGCTCCCCTGATTGGCTGACATGGCTGAGCCACTTATTCAATCAGGTTACTGGCTGATTTAACTCTTTGTTGCTCTGAAAGGGCAAAGTAGGAGAAACACACAAGAACAATTGCAATAGAACGAAATAGAGAAATGTCTGGGATTTAAATATATGAGCTCACAGTGAAACTAGGCATACAGATGTGGACTAGTGAGCGAGTTGTAGGGGCTATAACTACTGACAAAACAGGTAGACGGGACAAGGTTCTGTTTTGGGCCAGCACAGTAATAGTGGACAACAGTACAAGTAGTGAAGGTAATGAGTGTCTAGTGATTGGTAGCCACCTGGAAAGTAGGGCTACTGCTACAGATTTTGTGTGCCGCCCTGAGCAGTGTATTCCAGAGAGGGAAATCTGTGATAGTGATCTGGATTGTGTCATTGCAGGGAATTAAGGGAAATGTCATTCTGGGACCTGTAGTCCACCTGAATTCCCTTGCTCCAATGGCTGCTGTATTTCCAGTAACTTTTACTACAATGTTCATAAAGACTGCAGTGACGGTAGTGGAAAATGAGCTGCTAGACCCAGGAAAAAAGACATATCACCTCTGCTAGACACAGAGGTGATATGTGCTGTGGTTTATGACAACCTACAGGTAGGTGTAATTAGCAGCCAGATGTCCACTGCACCTCTTGGTGTTAAAAAGGTGACTGAGTTGCCTAATGTGAACACAGCCAGTTTGGCATATGAGTGGGAGAAGCATAAAAATGATTGTCCCGTGGCTATGACTGATATTCTGTATGTAAATGTGTCTGCCGGTGTGAACCTGATGGTGTGCAAGATGCAGGAGTGACCTTGATAGGGGCTGAGAATCCTCCTTTAGAGACTGTTAGGGCTGGTTCACATGGCTTATTCAAGCCGTAATTGCGGGACGGATTTCGCCCACAATTCCGGCTTGAATAAGGGGCGGTGCAGGGGCGGGATGGGGGGCGCAGCTCCCCGGCCCCATACTTTCATTATCCACGGCATGTATTCCGCCGGGATAAGGAACATGTCACTTTCTCCCCGCCCGGCGGATTCGCCGAGCGGGTAGGAGAGACGGAATCCACATTCTTCTATAGAAACTGTGGATTACCATAGTTACTGGGACAGATTGGAGCCGTACTGCAGCACAAATACGGCGCGCAGTACAGCTCTAATCAGTCCCAGAATAAGCCGTGTGAACGGCCCCTTACAGGGGATGTAAAGGAAACATCTCCACACGCTACTGCAGAGGGTCAGCTGCTAAACGGAGATGGTGAGAAGTGTGCACAGGCGAATGTGTCCTCTGATGCCGGTGAGGTGGTCAGTGGAGTAGACCAGATTTTCTCTGGTAGAAACCAGGTGACAGCTAGTAGCCAAGAGGTGGAGCTTTAGGGCGCATCCCCACGGCATAGGACAAATACCGGCCGGTTTGCCGGCCGGAATTTGCCTGTTTTGCCACCGTCCCCACGGCCGCGGGGGGGACGGCTTTTCTCTGCGATGAGCGGAGAAGAGCCCTCCCCCCTCCCATTAAGAAGCACAGATTCCGTCCGAAAACCGGACGGAAGATTGTGTTTGCTCAATGTTTTTCCGCCGGACCGCCGGCGGCAAAACCACCCGACTGAAAACCCGTGCAATTGTGCTCATTTTCGGCCGGTTTTTTCAGGCGATCTGAAAAATCGCAAACCGGCTGAAAACCCTTGCCGTGGGGACATGCCCTTAGGGTCCAGAGAAATAAGAGGATATAGCTGACCCTAAGGTGCAGGAGATGGTCATTGAGAACCAGAAGACTTGTGATGAAGAGCGGTTTAGGTCTCATAATCCTGCAGACAAAGAGGTAGCAGGTTAGGGTTCAAGTGCGCCCCTAGAGACCATGGTGGATAGGGACCCTGAGAGGTGTGATGTCAATACAGCTTCTGGTGAAGCTAGTGTGGTTGCTGGGTCCAACCAGGGGTCATTTGCTTCTGCGCGACCCAAAATAGTGAAGACTCTGCCCAGTGGGTACAATGACAAGGTAGTATGTGTGTTTAAGAAGGTTTCTAGGTATGATAGCGCAGGTATTGGAGTTGTCAGTAGTAACCCTGTGAATGTCAGCATGAGGGCTGAAGGTGATGACATCCTTGTTGTAGAGCGTGCATGGTATGAGCCCATGTCTGAGCAATATGTGGACAATTTAGTCTCTGCCCCTGAAGATGTAGGTGCTTTGACCCCAGAGGGTGCCTGTGCAAGATGAGAAAATCCTATGGCTTTTATCGAAGGGGGGGATATGTAGCACAGCGACCTCAGGCAGTCACGTGTTTCTGCCACTAGATGGAGCAAAGCAGGATACCTACAAGCAACATGTCACCAAAGGTTTTCCTGGCCTTTGGGGGGGTAAAGTCATTCGTGTATGTTGTCAGCCACAGTAAGTGGTTTGCAGCCGGTTATGGTTAGTGTGGCTGTTTAGCCATTCCCAGGTCGGCTCATATCGGGAGTGGACGTGTTGGGTGGGTGCCTACTCTCTGTGTTTCAGGCCAAGTTTTGTGCAAGTCTCTGGAGGCCTGTAAAAAGCCTGGTGCTATAGATGATCAGGGGGTGTGGTCTGCTACCTGGCAGTGGAACAGTAGAGGAGCTAGTGAGAGGCTCTGGCCCCTAGAGAGAAGCCAGAACCAGTGGAGACTGGTATGAGAAACTGGTTAGTGGTGCTGGGTACAAGACTCGGCCTACAGATAGAGAGGGTTCTCCATGTATAGTCAGTGGCCGGACAGCCAGGGTTTTGTTTATGTTTGTTTGCTGTATCCTGTGCCTGACAATAAAGCTGGCTGAGGCCAGTGTTAGGCCCTGTTCACACGGCTTATTGCCGGCGTAAATGCGGGGACGGATTTTGCCCCGCAATTACGCCGGCAGCCGTGCAGCGGGGCGGGGGCGGGGCAGGAGGCCGACAGCTCGCCGGCCCCATAGACTGTCATTATCTACGGCGCGTACGCGCCGTAAATAATTCACATGTCACTTTCTCCCTGCCCGGCGGATTCGCCAAGCGGGTAGGAGAGACGGAATCCATAGTTCCCCTATGAGAAATGTGGATTACAGTAGTTCTGGGATGGATTGGAGCCATATTACAGCGCAAATACGGCACGCAGTACGGCTCCAATCTGCGCCCAAATAAGCCGTGTGAACATTGCCTTAAACAGAAGCCTGGTGTCGGAGTGTCATATGTTGGTGTGCCAATGTCTTACAAAAGGATGGCGATCCTATTTTCCAGCACTGCCTTAACTCTCTTGGGCGTGGAGTCCACTAGAGCTTCACAAGTTGCAGCTGCTGGAATCCTCTTCCACTCCTCTTACGACATCATGGAACTGGTGGATGTTAGAGATCTTGCGCTCCTTCACCTTCTGTTAGAGGATGCCCCACAGATGCTCAATAGGGTTTAGGTCTTGAGGCATGCTTAGCCAGTTCAGCACCTTTACCCGCATTTGCTTAAGCAAGGCAGTGGTCGTCTTGGTGGTGTGTTTGGAGTTGTTATCATGGTGGAGTACTGCCCTGCGGCCCAGAAGGGAGAAGATCATGGTCTGCTTCAGTACATGTTGGCATTCATTATTCCCTCACTGAACTGTAGCTCCCCATAACCAGCAGCACTGATGCATCCCCAAATCATGACACTCCCACAAATATGACACTCCGACACTTCTCCATGTACTCCTCACCTGGTTGCCATCACACACGCTTGACACCAACTGAACCAGATAAGTTTATCTTGATCTCAACAGACCACAGAGCATGGTTTCAGTAATCCATGTCCTTTGTCTGCTTGTCTTCAGAAAACAGTTTGCAGGCTTTCTTGAGCATCATCTGTACATGAGGCTTCTTTCTGGGATGACAGCCATGAAGACCAATTTATTGGCAGTGTGTGGCATATGGTCTGAGCACTAACAGGCTCACCTCCTTCTCCTTCACCACCTTTAACCTCTGCAGGAATGCTGGCAGCACTCACATCTATTTCGAAAAGACAATCGCTGGATATGATGCTGAGCACGTGCACTCAACCTCTTTGGACGAAAATGGCGATGCCTGTTCTGAGTGTGACATGTTTCGTTAAACCGCTGTATGGTCCTGACCACTGTGTGGCAGCTCAGTGGCAAGGTGCTGGCAATCTTCTTATAGCCTAGGCCATCTTTATGTAGAGCAACAAATCTTTTTTTTCAGATCCTCAGAGAGTTCTTTGCCATGAGGTGCTGTATTAATTTTCCAGTGACCAGTATGAGTGTGAAAGCGATAACACCAAATTTAAATTTGCGCCCTATTCACACCTCAGACCTGGTAACTAACGAACCCCATGGAACCATAGAGGGGAAAATGGAAAATTTGGGCACAATTTGTCCATTTTCCCTTAGGGGTGTACTCACTTTTTGTAAAAAGTTATGTAGGGGACACAGCAAGCATGTGGAAGAAGGTGATTCCACTAAGACCAAATACCATGACCTCATATCACCACCACATAGTGACTGAATAATACTGCAACACCATGTCCTCATATCACCAACACATAGTGACTGAATAATACCACCACACCATTACTGAATACAAACCATTACACTTTGCACACAAGTGATTATAGTTCAGTTACAGTTAGTGACTCACAGGTGACATTCTTCTACATCCGACACCTTCATGATAATTTCTCCTAGCCACCACCTGTCCCTGCAGATTTGGACACAAATATCTTAGAATCCTCACTTTTACAGCACCTCTTTATCTTTTCCAACTCTGTACAAACTTCCCAGCAATGGGAGAGCGGGTTCAGGCCACAGCTCAGAGACAGTCTCCGAGGAGGAACAGAGGACTAACCCCCTGGAGATTGTGCTACAGCTATGGCCTGTACCTCTCATAACCACTCCTTCCCCTGCACCTAGAAGATCAGCATGATCTCTAGGAGAGGCAGGGGATCCAGTTTAGTACTGTCATGCTTTTAGTAGTGTTTCTGTTTTTTCTACAGATTTCCCAGTTGGACTATGATGGATTTATTGAACCAGTGTTTGATCCATTTCTTTAATAAAATGGTCAAGGAAGGCTGGTGTTGGGGAAAGTTTATTTAAAGAAAGTTGGGCAGATTTATCAAGGCAGTTGTGCCAGAATTCTGACTCGATTTACGCCAAAAATAAAGTCTTACGAGCTTTTCGCCACATTTACTATGTGTTTTTAGACAATTTCAGACGCTTCTGCTCCTTGTCCTACAAAGGGGGCGTGGTTTTGTCAGAAAGCGGGCGTGGCTTAAATGCGCCAAAAATGTTACGCAGTTTCTGGCTTAAAAGTAAGCCAATTTATAGGTGGTACAAACTTAGACTAGACAGTTCTATCCTGCACCACATTTATCAACACTGTGATAAATGTGGCGCATTTTAAGACTGTCTAATCTTTAGGTTGTCTATGAGTTAGACACTACAGTGTTTTTTGTGTTGTGCCTGTGTGTTTTTTACCATTTATTTCCAGTCTTAGAGATGTTTGACAGATACCTCTGTAAGCCATGTACTGAGGTGGGCTTCCCAGAATACATTAAAGTCACGAATGAGGAAAAGGACTCCAACCCCAGTTCAACCAAAAGTATAGTTTACTGAACTTGCCAGAAAAGTATGTCCAACAAATTCCTCAATCACACATGTACAGAGATGTAACTAAGGGCCCTGTGCTACACTGTGGATGCACGATATGTTTACCTACCCAAGGGGCTCAGAGAGGCTGACCACTAATTACCTTTTAATACCCTATGCAACATGAACAATTGTGTGTGGTGCCGTTCATGGGTGCCTTCGTGATGTAGCACAGTAGCTTACAACCTAATTAACTCTACCCGCTATTCCCAGAAGATAGTACAGTAACAGTACTATGACAAGCCCTCTCCAATGTCCCGAATCAGGAACCATTCTTGAATAAACACCTATGGCCTGACACCAAATCTGGCCCTAACTAGGCTAACTGCAGGCCTGTAAATAGTTCTGGATTTGTTGCCGTGCATGCTATCGACCCAGGTCTACCTTGTAATTGCGGACAGTCCCTGCTCTGAAATGAGGGTCCCTTCCGTTGGAGTCTGATATTCAAGATGGTAGATGCTCCTCTCTGTCTCTGGATCCCGCAGAGTTTCTGTTCCTTCACAGTGCTTTCCACGCCCACAGCATCAATGCAGCCAGCCGAACTCATCTCTCTCACAGGAGATGATCACAGTTCATGGATTCACAGAATTAGAAGAGCTAAACTGAACCGCGCCCAGCATCTGTCCTCTGCCTGAGCTCTCAGTCCTTCACTCCTTCTCTCTAAGATGGCTGCTGCTCCCTCGTGTCGTTGTCACATGACATGTCTTAGTATCTATTATACATAAATTAGATTCTGAAAACTGTGCCACTGTGATTGTAAGCCCTTGTGGGCAGGGTCCTCTCTCCCTCTGTTGTGCCAGTTGTAAGTAATTCATCGTTATCATTGTACTCGTTTGACATGTTATGTATGTAACCCCCGTCGAATGTACAGCGCCATGGAATCAATGGCGCTTCAAAATAAATAATAATAAAATAATAATAATCTTGTGGCCAAAGAGCAAAATGCAACAGGATAATTTGCAATCATCACTTACACATGGGATTTTACTGGGTACACATAATGAGGCTGTTCCACTATCCCACACCTGTATATTACTAGTGCTGGGGCTTGGTGTCAGCCTTGGGGTGAGAAAAAAAAACCACTGCTGGCCGACTCCAAGCCCCAGTGCTGGTAATATAGAGACATCTGTCAAATACCTCTTTTACTACACCGAAATAATGCAAAAACACTTTATTTAAATATACACTCCTGACAACGTCCTTTGTTGACCATTTTATAAAAGAAATGGATCCAATACTAGCCTGACATAGTCCAGTGGGAAACCTGTAAAATACGGATACACTAATCAGCATTTAGCTGCCAGCTATCTGGAATGCCTAGGGCAGCAAGAATACTAATTATGCCACTATAAATAGGTTGTCCCCTAAATAGTCCATGCTACTAGATAGGCAGCCCCGCTCAGTATCTATGTAGATAGGCCACCCATTTTGTGGTAATACCCTGATAGGTAGATAGGGCCAACAGTAGGTAAAGCCCCAGCTAGGCAAGGCCACAGGTACATACATAGAAAAGGCTCCAGGTAGGTTGTCAAAGCCCCAGGTAGGTAGGTACATAAGCAGGTAACACCAGAGGTAAGTAAGCAGGTAAGTAGGCAGACACGACCCCAGGTAAGTAGCTGAAACCCCAGGGAAGGTAATCATACAGGGCTACCGGTAGGGGCTTCAGGTAGGTGGGTAGGCAAGCAAGGCCCCAGTTAGGTAGGGAGGCAAGCCCTAGACAGATAGGAAAATGGGCACGGCCCCAGGTTGGTAGGTAGACCCTAGGTAGATAGATAGGCCCGAAGCAGGTTGGTGGGTAGGCCCAAGGTAAGCAGGTTGGTAGACCTTAAGCAGGTAGGGCCCCAGGTATTTAGGTAGCATATTAGCCCCAGGTAGGCCATAACTAGATAGGCCTAGGTAGGGAGGCAAGCGGTAGTTAGGCACCAGATAAGAAGGTAGGCTACATGTAGGTAGATTGCCCCTATGTAGGTAAGAAGCAGTTAGGCCCCATGTAGGTAGATAGTTTGGCCATAGGTAGGTAGGTTGGCCCATGGGAGGTAGATTGCCTGTAGGTTGACTGATAGGTAGTAGTTAGGCCCTAGGTAGGTCTGTAGATTGCCCCTAGGTAGGCAGTAGGGCTGAGAGGGGCTGCGGGTTACTCAGTTACAAGTGGGCCTGCAATGTTCTACTAGGGAGAGATGTGTTCAGGCTGTTCTATGTTGACAGTTGTTAGTTGTTCCAGCATTAGGGGTGACTTGGCCACAATCTGGTTGTGGACCAAGACAAGCTGTCCCTCTCCATCAGAGCCAGAGATACTCACAGAGGAGAGAGAAGTCATAGAGACTAGTAGATGAAGAAAAGAGTGGACAAGCACATTTGGAGGGAGAATAGGGATATGTCCAGAAGAGAGAGAACAGTAAGCTGTCTAAATTGTCCCACGGATTTAAGGAGAGCAAGTAACCCTTGTGCGTGACTGCTGCCCTGGGGCTGTAGTCTAGAGCGAAAGACTACTAGAGTGCAAGGAGACCAAAGCCTGCCTGGAGTGACTCAGGGATGGAAAGCTGATAGCACTTGGGCTAGAACGCTTGCCTAGATGCTGCAGTCTAAAGTGAAAAATTTGCTGAGTTCAAGTGAGAGGAATTGCCAGGGAAGAATTTATAGTTAAAATCAGAGTACTATGCATTAGAGGAATTGTATGCCTGTAAAGTGTAACATGCGATAAGTTTGGTGCCATGAGTAAAGCCTCAAGACCCAAGCTGAGAAGTCTCTGTGGTTGATTTCCTTTGCCAGTGCTCTATCCTTCCCAGTAATCCCTAACACTGGTAAGCCTGATATCCACCTACACCCGCTACATGTTACGCCAGAATCCTGCCACACCTGCCTTCATGTTGGAGCAATGAGGTGGGTACCGGACATCCACTGCGATGTTTAAACTCCTTTTGCAACTTTCGAGTGCATACCTTTCTACTCAATCATTCGACTTGTCATCAGGATGGTAGTGTACAGTATTGAGTATTGACAGCAGTCTTCAGGGTGCAAACATATTGGGTTACCAATTTGTGCACATAAGCAACGTGTTTCACATTAGCAAGGAGCATGGCAGACACTGATTTTTTTTTTTTGCAGCAGGTTAATTTCAAAGGGGCTTTGGCCACTATGTCGCCGGATCTGACACCACCAGACTTTTTCCTTTCGGGTGCACTCAAATGAAAATTCAGAAACCAGTCTTATACTAAGGAAGATTTAAAGGGGTGTTCGGGACTGATCAATGCTCATTCGTCCATCGAGGATATGAGTAAAAAAAGAAGAGAAGACTTCCATTTACCTCACCAGCGCTTCCATTCACTCCTAGCTGCAGGTCCGTTGACCCAGGCTGAAGCAGTGAACTTTCATTGCTTACGTGACAGCTCCAGCCAATTAAAGGTCTGACAGGTCACATGCACTTCACATTGAGCTCCCCATTAAATGGAGCATGGGGAACTGTATAGAAATGTGTCTGGCAGAAACAGAGATCACTTCCAGCATTATATATAATGCAATTGATTACACATATATCAAGGTATGTAGCATATTCTTTTGCTTCATCCTAGTGGGATTTTCAACAGAATACTCTTTTGAGTGAATCAGACGTACATCTGTATGCAGGTGTTTTCAGTGGGGAGTGTAAAGTAAGTTGTACCTCGTCACCTCTGGTAGCAGAAATTGTAAGAGAGAACAAAAAGATTGGATGTTGAAATTCACCATGCCTGATCCTTTTTTCCCCAGACAACATCATGTTTATGGAGAGTACAGGGGCCTCCATGCATATAAACAGTGGACCCGCCGTATGGAAATCAGCAGGTTCACACACTTTTTCTCCAATATGTATGGGTGTCTGAAGCTGTAAAACTAGGAAGAATCTAACTGATAAATTCCAGTAATTTTCGAAGCGTGAGAAAAGCCATATGCCCTGGCTGTTATCAAAAACGATAAGGTTTTGTTAGAATGCCTACAAACATTGTCACACCACAGCACATGGTTTGGAATATTTTCACAGCTGGCAATAAACAGAAAGGAAATGTATTTGTCCTAAATTAATATTATAGCTAATATATGGCTTATAGAGAAACATTAGTAGGATGTGTGTGTGGTCAGAATTAAACGACTTTTATACACAATGTGTAACTTTTTGCTGGGAAACTAGTGTACAAGTATGCTCACACAGCATCTTTTACCAACATATCCTTATGCATATTCCATCCCAGAATATGTGGGAAAACAGCAGGTATTATGTGTCCCATTGTTTTCAATGAAAATATGTGCTGTATGTAGTTCACAATGTAACATTTCACTTATTAAAGCATTTTCCATAAATATGGAGGTTTTCCAGAAAATAGAAAGAACTCTTTCAAGCCTTCGTAAATCTGGAAAACAATTAGACCAGGCACCAAGTTGGGGACAATTAAGACCATTTTAACATCCTGGGAAAAAATTTCTAGAAGCAAGTAGGTTTTAGACATAAGAGAAGGAGTAACATTACTTTTTTTCTCTTCCTCATTCTCACTTTATAATTAGAATAGTTCAGTTTTCTCTAGAAGAATAGTCTGTCCTAGAACAAGAACTACTATAAATAGTGATGAGCGATTACGTTGACTATCGTCATCGGGTTGATAGTCGATATCGGCAATTATCAATAAGATATCCGATAGTCGATAATAGATTATCGCCGATGAACATTAAAGTCTATGGGAGAGGAACAACACCTTCATTCTTACACCCAAACAGGGATGGAGAAGCTGGAATTAACATCCACAACAGCAAACTGTATAGTGCTACATCTTAGGAAAGACAATTAGGTTATAAAAGCCACAGAAAAAAAATCACAGACCATTCACTATCCCTGTCTTGCACCACAGCATGACCCTTAAACCTGCATGACCCACAAATTAAAAAGTGCCAGAAGGCAGTATGATTTGAACCATCATTTTACTTGAACTGGACATTGAATATCCCTGTCCTGGAACGCAGCATGACCCCAGATTAAAAAGTGCCGGAAAAAGGAGTCTTTCAACCACCATTTTAGTTTCACTGGACATTAACTATAACTGTCCTGTACCGCAGTATGACCATTAAACCTGTCTGACCCACAGATTAAAAAGTACTGGGAAAAGGAGTCTTTCAACCACCATTTTAGTTGAACTGGACATTGACTATACCTGTTCTGTACCACAGTATTACCATTAAACCTGTCTGACCCACAGATTAAAAAGTGCAAGAAAAAGGAGTCTTTGAACCACCATTTTAGTTGAACTGGACATTGACTATACCTGTCCTGGACCGCAGTATGACCATTAAACCTGTCTGACCCCCAAATTAAAAAGTGTCGGAAAAAGGAGTCTTTGAACCACCATTTTAGTTGAACTGGACATTAACTATATCTGTCCTGTACCGCAGTATGACCATTAAACCTGTCTGACCCACAGATTACAAAGTGCTGGGAAAAGCAGTCTTTCAACCACCATTTTAGTTGAACTGGACATTAACTATATCTGTCCTGTACCACAGTATGACCATTAAACCTGTCTGACCCACAGATTAAAAGTGCCGGTATATTTGGCACCTATCAATTCACCTGTGGTGACTACAAAATTGCTGTATTCAAATTTAACTGCAAAGTAGATCTATCAACAAAGCTTGACTGACCAAAAGTGAAAAAAAACACCTGTCTGAAATGTATACGGATATTAAAAGGTATTTTTGGCACCTATCAGTACACCTGTGGTGACTACTAAATTGCTATATTCAAATTTAACTGCAAAGTAGATCTATCAACAAAGCTTGACTGACCAAAAGTGAAAAAAACACCTGTGTGAAATGTATAAGATATTAAAAGGTATTTTTGGCACCTATCAGTACACCTGTGGTGACTACAAAGTTGCTGGATTCAAATTTAACTGCAAGGTGGCTCTATCAACACAGCTGCCTGCGCCAAAGTGAAAAAAACACGTATCTGAAATGTATACTGATAATAAAAGGTATTTTTTGGCACCTATCAACCTGTGGTGACTACAAAATTGCTGTATTCAAATTTAAGTGCAAGGTGGCTATATCAACAAAGCTGGACTGGGCAAAATTGAAAAAGAACACCTATCTGAAATGTATACTGAGAATAAAAGTGGAGTTTTGCACCTAACAAATAGACCTGCAGTTACTAGAAAAGATCTGTATCCTAATATAAGGCAATGCAATGTATAAACAAAGTTTTGGCTGTACAATATCCAGTATCCTTTATAGAGCTTGTCTGTGTTCGCCCGCGGGGCCACCCCCCCCCCGCTCCTCCCCATGACTTTACAGCGGTAGATGCTCCTTTAAAATTCTCTGCCTAACTACCTAAAATCTGCAAATCTCTGATCTAACTAACTTCTTAGGATCACAGCTTTTCTCTGTGAAAAAATAAAATAATTTCGCTGAGCTGTTTGCTGAGTTGTTTGGACATAGGCAGAGCGCACGTCCTACTGCTATGAGACGCTGACAGACACTGATCATGAACAGGAAGGGCTGTTCTATGTAAAACGAGGTCATGTGATTTTTCCAGCCAATCGCAACCATACACATCCCAGTCATGACGTCGCACACACATCTCACCCTGCTCTATTCTGTAAGCTGATTTGCTGGCCGCAAAAATGACAGTAAGCGCCGAAAATGGCACGATATTAATAGACTATGCACAGATTTTAACCTAAATTATCGCGTGATCTAAAAAATCCGATCAACGTAAATACCGTGCCGATTTAAACTTTGTCGATAATAATCGCTCAACACTAACTATAAACTACAAATAGGGCTAAAAACTGTCAAAACGATGACACGTATGCCATCAAAGTCTGATAGGTACAGGTTCCACCTCGGAAAGTGTTTGCTCAGAATGGAGAGGAGGTTGTGTTTGGCTTGGTTCTCCATTCAGTTCTATGGAGTGTTGAAAAATAAACCGTTTTTTAATTCTACGGATCTGCATCACTTATATCAGTACTGGCCACTTCCCGATGAGTTAGTATAACCGGCTTTCTGCTTATCTCTTCACATTAGGGGAATACTGAAATTGGTTCTTGATAACCAAATCTTTCTATAAATCTTTCCTTCCAATCAGTCACTTTTTTTTTACTTGCTGTTATACGTGCTAGGTTAAGCAATTTTTAAATGGTAATGGTTGTCAACAATTGTTCTGACTAAAATATATTCCCCTGATGAAACTGAAAATTCTAGTCAAAATGAATCAAAAACTTGTACCCTTTGATGTTGACATGATATTTTATTTCATGGTGCACTATGTGTTAGTGTAGGGTCTTATAGTCTAGTGAGGGTGAGAGTTGCCACTTTTGGGACATTTTTAGGGTTCTAAAGTAGAGTGAGTGACAGTGTACAAAATTATTATTGTCATATTTGCTGTGCAATATGTCAACTGGATCCAATTGACTCCACTCATGACCTTTATATAGCATGTAATAATGGATTACCAACACGGACCAACAATGTGGCAATTTATGGAGGTGGTAAAACAACATAATGTAATATTATAGGCCCAGTAAACTGTGTTTGTTGCTAATTTTATCTAATTCTTTTTTGTTGATAATGAAAGTTAGGTTTTAGGTTAAAGGGGTCTAGAACAAGAAAGTTGAATGGGACAGAGCAATAATACATTTCAAGCCTTTGAACAAATTTCTTATATATCAAAAATTAAAAATGGAGACAATAAAATCCACTATAAATCTTCTTTTTTAGAATTTTTTCTGGAATCAGTCTTTCTAGAGGGTGCATACTATCATGTTCGCATCCACCCAGAGTACTAAAGCTTTCTGCCACTGGTAGTTTTACACCCCCTTTGCTATGATTGACTACCTACATTTAGTTCAATCTCGGTTTGGAACACACCCCCTATGCTGCGATTGGCTGTCCTGTGCTCTCTGTGCTCACTCTCCCTGTGTGAAACAGCTTGCCTGTGCTTGTCTCTGCTCCTCTCTCTCAATGACAGCTCTAATGTGAAGGATCTGAGCTATTACTGACTGTCTTTAGTTGCTAGACTCACTCCCACACCCATATAACACACTGTTATACACTCTGTTCCCCCCACCCATGTAACACACCCTAACTCACTCTGCTCCTCCTGCGTTTTCAGGCAGAAGGTAGAGCAGTTTGCATTTCTCACATTTGTTTCAGGCTGTATTAATAACTGTTTACACCAATACAGGTGTTCTAGTTACAAGGATTGCTTGTGGCGCCTGGGAGAGAGGTGACTCTCCAGGTATGATAACTGACCACTGGAGGAGGTCAGGAGAGCTGTGACATCCACTCCCTCCCACTGCTCACACAAAATGAAGATGACTCAGGATGGGGCAGGAACAGGGATGAGGTGTCATTAGGTCACCACTCCTCAGTGAGAGAAGATTGGGAAGACTGGCCCACCACTGGATTTCAAAATCTAATCTAGTGAAAGAGCTCAGATGAATGCAAAAGCCTGTAGTGAGAAAACCCCTTGATCAGTAAAGGCATCAAACTAAAAATGTACAATGTACAAAATGTTCCTGCAGAGCGGGTAGTACTAACCAAGTGGAACACAACAAAATCATTAGGGGCACAATGTCAGGGCTAAATCCTCCTTGAAGGCCGGATTGTAGCTTGCTACTAACTGGCTTTAGAAAACGGTGACAGGGCTGAGCTTGTGGAGTTCTTTTCTGCTGCAGTTCCAAACATAGCTGAGTGAGTGTACTTGGCTATATTCAGAACTCCCATGAACATGAATGAGTGAAAGCTGCACAAGTGCGGCCCTATCCCCATTCACTGTGGATGGCTCATAGTGAGCTACAAGCTGGCTTACAAAAGGGATTTTGCTTTATGGCAAAATTCCTTTAAATAAACAACTTAAAAGAAAAGTACCTGAGAAATATGCAAAAATGGCAAAAAGCATGGCATTACAGTATACCAATATGCTTAGGTAATGCAGGAAGTTTTCCTACTAGCCTACAGTGAAGTTTCAGGCATGTAATCTGTGGGTGAGGCAATTAAAGGGAAATATTACAGCCCAGTATGTAACGGTAATGTTTTGAATATTGAGTTCCCATCGAAAGGCCTGGAGATAGATTTGGGGAGTGGCAAAAGAGGCGCTTGCTCAATTTTAATATGAATGTTATATGGGTAGCCCAGCAGTTCATGAACCCCTTACCAACATTGTACGTATGGATACGTCCTGAAGCCGTTAAGGTGCTCTGCGATCCCGCTACACAGCCGCCGGGTGTTAGCTGCAAATAGCCGCTAACACCCGGCGGTAACAGCTGTTTAACCCCTTAGACACTGCAGGAAAGATGGACGGGGAGTCTAAATAAGTGAGAATCAGTGGCGCACACCATTCCTCACTGTGATCGGGACACCAGCGGTGAGATCGCTGTGTCCAAATCGCTGAACATGGTAGCTAGAAGCCCTGTGAAGACTTCCATCGCTGCCATGTTTTCAATTTCCCCACTTCCGGCCCCAGGCA
The DNA here is from genome assembly GCA_025379985.1 of Phyllomedusa bahiana. Taxonomy (NCBI): domain Eukaryota; kingdom Metazoa; phylum Chordata; class Amphibia; order Anura; family Hylidae; genus Phyllomedusa; species Phyllomedusa bahiana. The sequence continues at coordinate 18,243 of JAODAL010037995.1, read as the reverse complement.
GAAAGTAGGGAAACCGCCATATTTGTATACCCTAATGCATTGTATATACAATTCATTAGGCTGTAGAAATGATCGAGCCCCCTTGTGGTGAAGTGCCCTAAGGGGACTCAAAGTTAAAGTAAAAAAAAAAAAGTCTTCTCGGCACAGGCGGGTAATGTCATCAGGCCGCGCACGCAACGTGATGACACACACTGCCTGTGCCCGAAACTCCGGACAGCCGTGAGTCTGCGGCCGCCCGGAGTCCACTGCGGAGCACGGAGCGCTCGCTCTCTGCCCCGCAGTGGTATCCCTTCACCTATATGCGCTCCGGAGGAGTCGCATATAGGTGAAGGGATCGCTGACAGTGCCCGGACCACCGCAGCGTCCGGACACTGTGCGCTCACTCGGCCTTCAGTTATATGCGCTCCCTGAGGAGTCGCATATAACTGAAGTGTCCCTGCCGGCGCCCGGGCCATCGCAGCGCCCGAGCGCCGACAGTGACTCGAGTATAAGCCGAGGGGAGATTTTTCAGCACATTTTTTTGTGCTGAAAAACTTGGCTTATACTCGAGTATATACGGTAATTTATTCCATACACTGAACACCGTAGAAGAGAGAAAATTCCCAATGCCAAAATTGCGGGTTTTTGGTCATTTTACATCCCATAAAAATTGGAATAAAATTGATCAAAAAAGTCGCATGCATTCCAAACTGCTGGCAATAAAAAGTACACTTTTGCCTGCAAAAAATGCACCCTCCGTCATGCCCGTATTTATTGGTCACACAAACTGGCGCCACCACGCAAATTTCAGAAATAGAAAATGTTTGGAGTTTTTTACGGTACTAAGACATAAAGGAAACTGTACATGTTTGGTATTGCCGGATGCGTAACAACCTGTAGAATACATATAACATATCATTTTTACCGAAGAATGAACCCCATAAAAACAAAACACCCAAAAACGTGGAGCAAGTACTTTTTTCACATTTTGCCCCACTTACAATTTTTTTGCGGTTTCCCAGTATATTGTGGTAGTATGAATAACACTATTAGAAGGAACATCTTGTCCTGCAAAATAAGAGCCCTCATACATCTATGTAGGTGGAAAAATAAAAAGTTATGGCTTTCAGAAGGCGAGGAGGAAAAAACTTAGAGCCATATTATTATGACTGTCCGTCAGGAAGGGGTTAAAGATAGAGGGTAGTGTGGTAAACAGAATGGCAGCAACCACAGATTCTGGAAGACATCAGATCTGAAGGTCATTCCTCTATTTCTTATTTTCAGCATTGACCATATACTGTTGTAGGGCAAAGGTTTAGTTGGTTCTGTGGCCTGATCTAGGTTCTTATCTCTAGCTGTACGTGAAGAAAGTTCTTTGTCAGTTATCCACCATTTTTTTTAGCTAAATTTGATAGATTATTACTTGTGTGTAATACTTATATTAACAGGGTTAAATCTGCAAATTCTGTATAGTCTGTCTATTGTCCTCTACAGCAGAAGGACCACACCATGTAGCTGATGCAGCAATTCCTACCAAAGAAGTTAGTGAAGTTGGATTGCTATAAAGTTGTTGCCTAAATATTATTATTTTGTCTAGACTATGAGATATTCCCAGGTGAGATAGAGAAGGTATAACTATCTGGAAACCAAATGCTGTTATTTGGAGGAGAAAAGTAAGGATGAGGTGAGCAACAAGAGGGGAGAGGGGCAGGAGACTGTGAAGCAATATGAAAAAGTGGCTCAGGTGCAGTTATGGCAGCTTGTCCTTAAAGTGAGCAGGGAGAGAAAAATGCTGCTTTTTATGACCAGAGTGAGTCTTCCTTCTCTGTGTGGCAATGACAGCCCTGTGTTCATGGTTTCAGTGTGTTTGTGTTTTGAGCATTAGCCCCAATACCCCTGAAGAAACCACGTATCATGGCGAAACATGTAGGCTCCAGGTAGGTAGGCAGCAGTTAGGCCATAGGAAGTTAGGCAGTACATAGGCCCCAGGTAGGTGGGCCACGGGTAGATTGGTCCTAGGTGTGTAGATAGGCAGTAGTTAGGCCACGGGTAGGTAGGTCCAAGTTTGGTAGGTAGGCTACAGGTGGGTGGGTAGATAGGCCCTAGGTGGGCAGTAGTTAGGCAGGCAGCCCACAGGTAGGTAGGTAGGTAGGTAGGCCCAAGGTAGCTAGGTAGGTAGTAGGTGGGCCATAGGCTATAGGTGGGCCCCACATATGTAGGTAGGCAGGCTATAGATGAGCCCCAGGTAGCAAGGTAGGTAGGCCATAGGTGGGCCCCATATTGGTATTTAGGTAGGTAGGCTATAGATGGGCCCCAGGTACCTAGGTAGGTAGGCTCTAAGTGGGGTCTACATAGGTAGGTAGGTTATAGGTCGGATCCATAAAGGCAGATAGGCTTTAAGTAGGTTATAGGGGGTCCATATAGGTAGGCAGGGTTTAGGTAGGCTAAATGGGGCTCAATATAAGCAGGCAGGCTTTGGGTAGGCAATAGAGGCCCATATAGTTAGGCAGGCAGGATTTAGGTAGGTATAGGGGGCCATATAGGAAGGCAGGCTAGTTAGCAGAGCGGAGTATCGGCAGCACTCTGCTCTGCTAAGACCGGGCAGTACTGGCTCTGAACCCCAAGATCGCAGGGCCCGCCGGCAGTGAACTGTAGTTACGTTCAAATCCGGCCGAGTCCAGGGGCAGAACTACCGGGGTAGCAAACATAGTAGCAACTGCTACAGAGCTCGCATCCTTAGGGGGCCTGGACCGAGCTCCTAAAGGACGCGAGCCCCGTAGCAGCTGCAACGTCTGCTACCCCAGTAGTTCCGCCACTGATCTCGGCCCAGTTACTTAACCAACAGGGTTTCGTACAGAAACCTGGCTGAGGCTGGAGATAGCCCAGAACCTCTTAAAGCAGCAGTAGCACAACACTGACAGCATGTACAACAATAGAGCCTGAGGAGTCAATCAACGTAAAAGATCAGTAGTGTCGAAGCTCTCAAAATACGCTGTAGAAGACCAAATGCTCTTGAAGTAGGAATTAATAATCATTTCCTAACATCAATAGAAAAGAGAATTTACAGACCACAGCAATCTAATAGAACCATTAAACATTGGTAATGAAAGGAGGAAGGGGAAAAGAAGGGGATTGAGGTGTTGCCCTGTCTTTTTTTTAATGTCTTCCTCATTTTTTGGTAGGAAGGTAATGAATTTCTGTTGAAAAGTCGAGGGACACAGGTGTTTTTCCATGAATATCAACCACCCACAAATTAATTGTTTTAATAAAAGCAAACTTCTAAAATTTAATATCGTAATAGCTACTAACCAAGTTAATGAATTCTTAAGATGCAAATTACTGCATCCAAATGTAGACATGGGCATAAATGACAAATCCAAACATATCTTGAACTTCTTAAAAAGAGGTCTTGTGTGCCTAAGGCTCTACTTGTGTAAGATCTTTCGTAGCTGAGGCATGTTGTTGTACTGTTACATCAAGTTGGTTAAGTAGCAACCAACATCAAGATAACCCAGATAAAGATTCCTATAGCTTTCTCCTGTATTAAACCTTCTATGGCATACAATATCTGTGAAGAAGGTCAATGTATTAGCATACATTTATATGTCAGTTTGTTGTAATTAAAGTAATAATGTTAAGTGTAAGTTCCCTTGTGGGATTATTTTTTTTTTTATAAAAACATGACAACACATTCTATTGAAAAAAGAAGCATATGGAGTAATTTATCCCACACATAACAATAATATATACATACACACACCTCCGCAGCGTCCCCAGCTGCGGCCGGCCACTTACCTCACCACGCTCCTGGCAAATTTAAAGGGACAGCGCACCGGTGATTGGTCTCACTGGGCGCTGACCCTATTTAAGCCCTGCCTCTTCCTTAGCACCTTGCCGAATCGATAGTGCCCTGTGCCTAGAGAGGAAGCGTTCCTGAGTATCTTGTTTGTCTACTGTGTAACGGACCTTCTGCCTGTCCCAAACTACGAACCTTTGCCGCTTGTCCTGACCTTCTGCCTGCCCCCGAGTACGAGCCTGCTTCACGATTTTGTACCGTGCATCACCTCGGCTGCCACTGCAAGCAAGTCACGTCAGGGGTAGCGACCTGGTAGCAACCCGCAGCAGCAAGTCCATCCCGCTTTGCAGCTGGCTCTGGTGAAAACCGGACCTACTTAGACTCCTCTCCCTGGCTTGGCTTATACCATCGCTTGTGGTGGTCCAGAGGATCCACTACCACATCCGTTACAAAAGGGGTTATGCCACGATCTCATTTCATACCTCCTGCATCCAGCTCTTCAGCATAATGACATCACCAGGCCTTTCCTCTTTCCATTCAAAGAAAGGTCTGTTTTTATATAGAACTGTAAGTAGCTACATTGTAGCTCAGAGGTAGAACTTTTGCCTCGGTTCAAATCCCTGCAGGAACCAAACCTGTGGATTTTTTTCTCTTTATCAATTCACATACCTCATTGAGGTTTATTTTTTAATTTATTTGCACTGTTTGACTAATTACTAAGCGTACAGAGGACAGGAGTAGAATGACAGCACCTGGGGTTTGAACACTCAGTAGCTGCCTGAGAGGAGAGGTGATGTCTGAGCATGTCTGGCCAGGACTGAGAAGCTCTTAGCCCTGGTCGTATCCCCTGGAGACGAACTGTAAACAATGGATCACTAAAGGAGCAGCTAAAACTAAAACGGTGCAGAATTTTTAATAATGATGAATGGTGAAAATGTTTATTATTTAATTTACAAACTTCCCACATCAATTTTACTTCTTGGCAAAACCCCTTTACTGGTCAAAAATACAAATGACAAATTGTCCTTTAAAAAATCATTGCTGTGTTGCAAAGATGCAAAAATAAAAAGCTTAGGAATGCAGAGGTGAAATCAATAAAAATGTGGTTAATATTTGAATGCAGTGAAGAGACAGTAAATCATGGTCATTAGTATCTTTATCTTCTCAAACTAGTGTGGCATATGCTATCTGCAGGTGTTTGTACTTTGAACTTTCACTGACAACTCAAAATTGTTGATACTTGATCACAGAGCAGATTTTATCCATGCAAACAACAATGATAGGAGATACTATTTATATCTTGAACTGGTCCAACAGGATTGGGCGCTGTCACTTGAGGATCATGAAATAAGTATTAAAAGTCAAACGAATCTATTAAATATTTTACTACATTTCCAGTCTTTTACTAAATGATTAAATGAGTGTTGGCTGCTGAGGATAGATTGATAGATATATAGTGGTCCCTCAACATACAATATAATTGTCTCCAGGGCAATCCATTGTATGTTCGAACCATAACTCTATGTTAAACTGTTACTTGGTCATGAAACCCTAAAATATCATCCAGCATAATGCAAAATGAATAAGCAAATAACTAAACCACATAAAGCAAGAATATCAGAAAAACTGCTGGAAGCTGGAAATCACTTTCTATGTTAAGGAAAGGAGATTCTTTGGGTCATGTACTTTATACACCATGTACTAGGAAAAAAAGGAAATGGAGCCTTTACCTGGTCCCCAAAGGAGCCGCTCATCCTTGCACATGTAAAGAGCAGCGCAGAACATGTAGTACCGTACTGTAAAGAGGTGTTACTAGATAGCCAATCAATGCATGCACTTCAATAATAATGTATTTTACAAGTAAAATGTTCATGATAATTGGTTGGATCTTCCATTCATTTAATGAACGGCTGCTATGGGGCCAAGAGGTTGAGGGGACCCAATTAGGGACAAGAACATGACTCTTTTCGTAGGGAACAAGGAGTTGGGGGCTTTCTGATCTCCAGTACTACCATGTGGATTCTCTGATATATGATGGTATTATTTATGCCTTTAATTATTGCTACCTATGCTGCTATTTTAGTTTATTGTCATGAGGTGGTGGGGCCCCATCTAATTTTGCTATGTGGCTCTATTCTTTTTTATTTACATAGCTGAATATTACACCACACAGAAAGACTGAAAGATCCTCTATAGTATACCACACAGAGCTGACAGATCCTCTATACTACAAAATACACGAGAGCCAACAGAATCTCTATACTACACAACACAGGAGAGCCGACAGATCCTCTTTACTACACCACAAAGGAGAGCCGACAGATCCTCTTTTTCCACACCACACAGGATAGGAAACAGATCCACTATACTACACTACACAGGAGAGGAATAAGATCCTCTATATTATGCCACACAGGGGAGAAGACAGATCCTCTATAGTACACCACCCAGGAGAATTGACAGATCCTTAATACTACACCACACCGGAAAGAAGACAGATCATATATACTACACCACATAGGAGAGCTGACAGATCCTCTACACTGCACCACACAGGATAGGAAACAGATCCTCTATACTACACCATACAGGAGAGCTGACAGATTCTCTATACTACACTACACAGGAGAGGAATCAGATCCTCTATATTACGCCACACAGGGGAGAAGACAGATCCTCTATAGTACACCACCCAGGAGAACTGACAGATCCTTAATACTACACCACACCAGAAAACAGACAGGTCCTCTATACTACACCAGATAGGAGAGCTGACAGACCCTCTTTAGTACACCCCACAGGAGAGCTGACAGATCCTCTACACTGCACCACACAGGAGAGCCACAGACATATCCTCTATAGTTTACAACACAGGAGAGCTAACAGATCCTCTATAGTACACCACTTAGGAGAACTGACAGATCTTCTATACTACACCACACAGAAGAGCTGACAGATCCTCTTCAACAAGGTTATACAATAATGCCTTTTAAGCCTATATGTGTATTGCTCTGTAAAGAGACCTGAAATAAAACATTTAAAGTTTTAGGGTGGTGTCCGACACTGCATTTTTTTTATTTTTTTTTTAACTGTAACAGCAGTTTTTGGGGATCCAAAACTATAAGTGGATCCAAATGGAAAGAGACTTTCCTTTACATTTTCTATTCATCTTAATTCCACTCCTGGCCTGGGCTCTAAAAAATGCAGCAGACTTTTTTCAAAAATAGCCATGAGTGACCCTACTTTAAGGATACATTCAAATCTTGGGCTTCTCCAATGGGAAAAGTTTGATGTGGTTTCCTTAGCAGAAATCAGATGCAAAACCTGATCTTTGCAGAAGTCTTATTAAACAGTGGTGGTATTCACATCTGATTTGGACGTGGGTTAGCCCCATATTAATCGGGCCAGAGTGGGATCTGGGCAGATTCTGCACAAATGAATCGACATATTCAGCCTTTTATTCTCTCTATGGAAAGTCTGCTGCCCATTCGAATGAGTGGACATCCCATTATACAAAAATTTTAACGAGGAATCCACATCAAATTCCTTGTTAAAATCCATCAAGTGAACTTACCCTAAGGGAATTAATTTTTGAAACTAAAAAGCCATGACGTAATTGTGCAAAATTGTGACTTGCAATGGTGATTAACAAAGTGTCAAAGTATCAAAGTGTACAGAAAAAAATAATCATATTGAAGTACTTAGCAAAATAATAATTTTTTTAATACGCTTTATTAATCTCTACTGCTTTTAAATAGCAGCATGGTCCAGCACTGTAGGATGTGATTTTACAGTGTGGGGCTTCAGTACTGAGATGGGAGCCTAGAAGACACACACTGGGATGCTCTGTCTCCTGATTGTTTTGCACTATACATTTATTTCTATATAACCAGAGATACATTTTTAGTAGGCCCCTGGTTGCCACTGAAGCCCATGGGCATCCAATAATCTCATTATAGGGGTGCTGAGGTGCTGACAAAAAGAACCCTCTTCCTCTGACGCCACCTAGATGCCATGGTCCATATTAAACACAGCATCTAGGGGGTTAAACTGCTGGGATCATTGTTTTTTCTGATCCTGGCTTTTAGGGCATGAACCCGGCTATCATTAGTTCCAATATCCCATATAAAAAGTGTATAGTCAGAATAAGGTCTCTTGGTGATCACTGACCTATGTCCCCCTCTTTTCCTGTAAGTTAAGAGCAAGCTCTTTAAATTGTCTAGGCCCTGATGAGGAGCTTGCCATAGAATATTCAGAGAAGTAATGAGATGTATGAGTTTAGGAGAAATATGGTGGTTTTAAGAAAAGGGACGCATGTTTAATTACAGTCTCATCAACAACAAAATGTTCATCTCACTTTACATATCAGTGGTGCTTTCAACAGCAGATCCTCGGCAAATTTGTGGACATATAGGTGAGGTTCTATAAAAAATTATGGTGCGGACTGCCCGCCTCGCCTGCCTGTAGGTACTGCCCTGTAGACCACTTTCACACATTGCATAATCAGCATCTTTTCGGTATACAAATGGCTCCAGACTCCAGTCTATACAGAAGTGACAACCAATAGAACATAAATCTATTAATATTATCAATGACATAAAATGTACTTCTACCTCTAAGTAAAAAGATTATAGGTTGTGACGGTGAGCCACAGTCGCCATGGGATAGCCATAACCAGCAGTCAATAGATATCAGCTCGCAATAAAGTAAGCCCAGAAAGCAAATGTATCATAGAGTGATGAAACGATAGAGAAATTGAATTCTTCCGCCCCAAACACTGACTAACTAGAGAACAGCATTAAGGTCACAAGGCTTAGACTAACTAATGAGGTAAAAACTAGGGATACAAGGAGGCGTTGCCCGGTTTCAAAAAACTTATTTTCTGATAGGCTATCGCTATTAATGCTAGGACTGGCAACTTGTGATTGGCCCTTGGTTTCCCATCACCTACCAAATTGTTTCTATGAGGACCGCTCTAGTTCATCACTATTTTATGCAGTCACGCCCTGTCCCAGATGACGGCGCCAATAATTTTAAAGAGCCGTGAGCGGGTGTAGTTCCGATCAGCTGTTTCTTGACCCATGCAGTGGTAAAGAGGCTGGAGCATGCATGTTGTAGTGGGAGAAACAGAGTTCAGCTCTAGCATAGATGAAAGACTATGTAAGTTGGCCCACCAGTAGGAACAGCCCTACTCAGCAGTCACAGGGCTGGGAGCTCAGCAGTCACACTCTGTGGCTCTGTGTCTGCTAAGCTCTTGGCTCTGTGAGATGAAATCAGGGCATTGAGCTTCCCACCAGGACAGTCTACCAAGCAGCTTCAGGTCAAAGGCGGGACTGGTCTCCTTAGGAGAAGCCATCACAGATCTACCCTCTGCAACACAACTAAAATGCTTAGGGCAGCTTTACTACAGTTGCACTGATACCTGAGGAACAATTTATCTATTACAGCTGCTCCAAAAATAGAGTTCTGCATCTTCTGTTTTGGGGAACCCTGATTATGGCAGTAGCCCAGCACCCTGTGAAGGTTTGGCGAGACTGGCAGCAGAGTTAAATAGTGTACTGCATACCTTTTCTTATAATAGATTTTTATTCAAACATTTTTCAATTAAGAAAAAACAAGACATAACCACAAAATGAAAAAAAGGAAATCGTTTTGGGTAAAAAAAGGATTCAGTGGCGTGATGGTGAGTGGCCCCTTCGGTACTATGAAAAAACCGAAATACATATTTAAATTCAAAGATCATGAGTAACATCAAAACTGGCGGTGGGGCCTAGCAGCCCCACCGCAAGAGCCAGAGCTCTGGTGTCTGCAAATCAAAGTGGTCTCGAAACCCAATAACGAAAAAAAAAAAAGGGGAAGTGGGGGAGAAGGAAGGGAAAGGGAGTCCACGCCGCCAGCCCGAAGGAGCACAAATCCCATACTGAAAGCTATAAAAATGGGAGGGTTTGTCCCTATAGAGAAATCTCAAATCCCAAAGGCCCAGCCCCCACAGCCAGCCCTCCCCAAATGGAGGAATTTGGTTGGGTAAAAGGGGTCCCCCAAATATCCCCCCTAAGACAGCCTGAAATTTCCTGGGAGCATTGATAAAGGGTCCGGGCCTCCAAGTGTGCGAATTTTAAGTTTTCCCTTTGGGGGGCTAGGGTGATAAACTCCCATAATTATTTTAAAAAGGGCACCTCCCCCACCAGTCAGCAATGGACGGGGAAACGGATTGACCCCAAGGTGGGGTCACCATCTTTGCGCTGTAAAAATGTCTAGTAAAGGATTTCTTGTAGGGGCTCGGAAGGGAACTAAATAAAAGAGCCCCCTCTGGGTTTCCCGGGAATAGAGGTCCCACAAAAATGGATAGCCTGGAGGACTTTTTTCCAGGGGGGCGAAAAAACTGAGCACCCCCCCCCGATAGGGGAATTTGCCCTCCCTCTAAATTACACCTCCAGCGGGTCCGAAAAAAGGGTACCTTTGTGAAGCAGAGTCGGCCCCCCTATACAACTAGAAAAAATTTTTAAAAAGCTTTTTTCCCTGCGCCTTGGGGGCTTTCATGCTTTATGTGGGAAAAAAGACTTTCTCCATTGTCAACGTAAAGGTCCCCCAAGCTCTTTTTCCCAGGCCTTACAGTAAGAGGGGGTCCGAAAGTGGACAAATTTAACATTGGTGAGCAGAGAGATAGGTGCCTGGGGAGCGATGAGGAACACATTTTCCCTCAAATGGATAAAGTGCTTAAAAGGCCCTTCCCTTGTGACTGTAGAAATTTAAAAAAGTGCCCAAGATCAGGTATTCAAACCTGTTTCCTTCAGTGGAGGGCGTCCCGGGTCAAATCCCCCGGGGTAATAAGGGGACCCCCGTTTTTAATCTGCGTCGAGGGGGGGGCGATATTTAGAATCCCCGGAAGGACCCCCTTGGGGGCCGGGGGAAATAAAGATTTCAGAAATGGGGAATGGGGGCAGTTAAATTAATAAGAGGAACGGGGGGCCCTTTGATTTATTATTATAGAGAGGTTGGGGTGTGCTGAAAGACAAAAGTCTGGGGTCAGGGTCGAGAGGTTGGGCCCAAGGGAGGGGGAAAGTATCACCCCGGGGAGGATGTTTGCGCAATGCCCACCAAAGTTATCCTGGGGGCTATGAACCAAGTCCCCAAAACCTAGCATGGCGCGCCCGGTAATAGCCCTTCAATTGGGCAAGCCCAACCCCCCTCCGTTTTGGGGTAGACGCGTTCCCGTTTGGTCCGGGGGCGGGAGCCCCATTTAAACCCGGGGAAAAACGTTGGGTTTACCCCGAATAAAAAGGGGAGGGGATCGGGGGCCGTCTGGAAAGATATGCGTTTCGGGTATGGGAAAATTTTTTTAATAATATTCACTCTGCCAAAAAATGAGAATCACCCGCCCCAATCCCCCGAGTCGAGAAAAAAAGTAGCCCGCGGGGATAACGTTGCCTATACAGATGTGACAGGTCCTTTGGAATTTAATCCCCCAAAAATGAAAACTCCCCCCCGGCTAAGAGAAGGGAAATTTGATTTAATGGCCGAGCAGTGGATGGTCAAAAGAGATTTTTAAGGTTTGAGTAATTAATTTTGTAGTTAGACCACGGGCAAAATTTATCCAAAAAGGGAATCAAGGAGGGGATAGATTGAAGGGCCCTTAAGGTAGATTAAAAGTTCACTGAAAAACCCGAGCACTTAAGCTCCTGCCCCCCAATCGTTTCCCTTGATGTGGGGGTTGGAGCGACGCGGCCAAAAAAGTGTTCCTGTTAAAAGTATAAAAATAGCGGTGACAGGGGGCATTCCTCCCGGGTTTCCTTTGCGAATGCCCAAGGGCCTGAAAAACACCATTGATTTTTAAATTCTGCAGAGGGGTTCTGATAAAGGCTAGGATTTTGCCAGTAAAAATGGGGCCAAGCCCCACTCTGGGGGGGTATCAGTCAGGATTTCCAAAGAGATCCTGTAAAAAAGCTTTCTCAGCATCAAGGAAGGATCACAAGGGGTTCCCGTCCAAACTGAGCATAATAAAATGAGCCCAATGTTTTCAACGTTTTGTCCTGCCTCTCGACCCGGGGTAAACCCCCACCTGTCCGGATGGATAAGTTAGCAGGAGGGGTTGAGCCGATTTGCCAAAATTTTGGCGTAAATTTTTTAGATCCACATTGAGAAGGGAAAATTTGGGTTATAGCTGCCACGACCTGCGGCCCCTTCCCCGGTTTGGGAAAAACTGTGATAGGGCCGCAGAGGTCTCCCGGGGGGGGGGAAAGAAAAGAGGCAGAGACAACTTTGAAGGCATTCAGGAGAACTGGGGAGAGAGAGTGGAGCATGATCTAAAAAAAAATTTCCCGGTAAAAAGGTGGGCCCCCGGCTTTTCCCCCAAGGGGGGCCCCCAAGGGCCATCTCCAACCCCTCTCCAAAAGGTCTCCAGTTTTGGATGACCCCACCCGGAAGAGTCGGAAAAGGGGGGGAGGTTCCCGCCCTGAGGAAAAAGGGGCGGGGTTTGGGAACCACCTAAAAATTATCAACTTAGAGTAAAATGATTGAAACTACCGCGTCTGGGGTTGGAGTGAATAGGTTGCCTGGTTTTTTTGTGCTGGTTACCAGGATTGTGCTGTCTTTTTTTCCTTCGCCTTGCCAAAAGCCGCCCTTCTTTTCCCCATTTTATAAAACCTGCTAAAAACCCTTTTGCAAGAGTTTACCCCCGGAGGCCTCAAACAGTAGAGAACCCCCGTTGGCCAGTAGCAGGTCCCGCAACACTGTGTTGGAAAAGCCTGTTGTGTAGGAGCTCAAGTGAGGTCACCTTTTGCAAGCCTTTGCAATTGCGTTGTTCCCCAGCCCTTTTTTTGGTAAAAACCGTGTTGACAAAATCCCACGGAAGGCACTTCAGAGCCCCCATTGGAGGAGAGTGGAAGTGGGATCAGCATTTTTGGGCATCCCCGAAATGATCAAAGGTCTGCCTGGTCCGCCCAAAATACCGAATCCAAAGCAGGGACTCATTAATTTTTCCCGGTTCTGGCATGACAGAGAAAAAGGAAACAAAAGGGGCAAAAATGGGACATGGTCGACCATAGCCACTCCCTATGGGGAAGACTGCACCACGGGAGTGGCTATGCTGAAGCAAAATGTAGAAAAACCCACTATTGTGTTGTGAGTTTGTAGAAAAAATGTAGTCCCCATCGGGGTGGATGTTGAAGCCGCCCTCCATCTTTTAACTGGAATTTTGGGGAAGGGCCTCTTAACACGTTTAATGGTGAAAATTTCTATGGAGGAACGTCCGGCGAGTATCCAGGGGGGTTAAGGGTAAGATTAAAGACCCCACAAAAACAAGACAGTGGCCCCTGGCCCGTGGTGCAATCACTAGAACCTTCACCAGGAAAATCTACCTGCCTAAATTTGGAGGTAGGGCATAACGATCATAAAGTCATGACAGTTGTATTTAGGACTAAAATGAGGTATCTGGCCCCCGCATCAGCTAGCATCTATAACCTGATGAGCTAGAGACTTTGGATGACAACGGAAAACCCCCTAGTTTTTGGGGTAAGGGAGTTAGCAAAATGCCAAATGAGGGAAATATCTTCTTTGTTAAAGGAGCATGGTCAATTTTGAAGTGGTTCTTGGAGACGATATGTGGGGTTTTGTCGATGAAAAATGGGGAAAAAACCCCGGTGCGCTTCCTGGCAGTGTTAAGGCCCCTGCATTAAATATAACTTAAGATCCCCATTTTGCCTAGAAAGCGCTGTGTCACGGCCCCCAGCGTCCCGGGGCGGGGAAAGGAGGAAAAGGATAAGGTGTGAAAGAAAATAACATGCAGGAGGGGGGTACAAGAAGACAAAACAAGAGAAACATGCGAAACAGAAAACTCCTGCACAGAAAACTACGAATAATCTTGAAAAACAGGAAAACCAATTGGCCCACATGGCCAGAAGGTGATCCAAACCCTATTTGAGGAACGTGCATGACAGTCCTGCCACAGAAGTTGCTCCTATACATTAATGAACAAAACTAATGGAAGAGAATCCAAAAACATTGTAAAAAGGGCAATAACAACAATTATCATTGTGCAACCGGATCAGGCAAAGGACCCGCGCTACACCTAAGTCAAACCAATGTAAGAATAACAACAGCACTCCTCAAAAGTGCACCGAAGAGGGAAGTAGGAAGGGGAGGGGACAAGAAGAAGTGCACCATTGACATAACTGGCACGCTAAACCTGTAAGGCAAGAACGTTAAGAGGACCATTAATGCGAGTCTCTCAAGTGACAGTAGCCGAAATGGGAGAGGGGTCCTTGCCGGTGACTAAGTACGTCTTAAGCGTGCGGGAACCTTTTGGATGGGGTCCCCTAGGAGGCAAACCCTTAGCATCCTGATGGGATAGAGGGGGGGCATCACGGGCTGCAGCACCCCTCCCCGTTGTCAAGGACATAGAGGGCCAGTCCGACAGGGGGACATCGGGGAGTCGTAAGTCCCGCATGAACATTGGTAAGTCCTCAGGTGAGCGTAGAGTGTAAGTGTGTTCACCGCGATGGACAATAAGAGCGAAAGGGTATCCCCATCTGTAGGAAATGTTCCTCTCCTTCAGGACGTTAAGGATGGGTTTCAGCATAGCTCGCTGTGCCAAGGTGTGGCGAGACAGGTCCGGAAATATTTGCAGTGGATGATCCTGGTAAGACAAGGAGTGACGGGATCGGGCCTTCTGAAGAATCCTCTTAAGAACAAAATCCCACAGACTTTCCATCTCTTGGGCGTTGAGAGTCTTTACTGGGAGGACGGGAGGCTTTATGCCCCTTCCACTTATGTAAGTGTTTGGGTCGCAATCCAGGATGGTATTTTAATACTTGTGATATAGTGGAATAGAGATCTGAGGCAGGCACAGATTCTGGGAGGCCTCGGATCCGCAGGTTATTTCTCCTCCCTCTGTTCTCCACATCATCTAGATGCTGTTGAAGAGCAAACAGTTGAGATGAATGTTGTTGCACCACACTCTGTAAAGCAGAGAGAGAAGTAGAGGAGGAATCCTGGGCCTGCTGGAGTGTGTCCACCCTGGTGGTCACAGCTTAAAGGGTAGAGCGAAATTGAGCAAAATCCCTCCTACACTCAGCCAAGAGTCTCTCTGCCATAGAAGAAATGTCCTGTCTTGTAGGGAGATCTTGTGTAAGACGTTGGAGGTCCGCCAGAGTTATCGGCTGGCTTGCCGTGGCAGAAGTGCATACCACAGCCCCAGATCCGGTTGTGACATGAGCAGAGGCAGTTCCTGGAGATGAAGCAGGAGGCCCCTGCGTTGGGGAGCCAGGAGCGGATGAAACAGCCTCCGGGCTATATTGCAGGATGTCACATGCCCGGGAGGGAGAGGCAGCCAGATGCACAACACGTGGAGGATGGGCAGAAGTGGAGGTGGCGGGCCCAGGTGGGAATGAGGACTGTACCCCCACACTACTCCCCGAATGGGTCGACAGGAGTCATCCCCCCAAGATGACCCCGGGGTGCAGGAGGTGGGAGTTGTCCAGCTCAAGGGCCCCCACTGTGCCACCAGAGGAGTAGCTGAGCCCTCAGGGATTCCTGCATTCAGGGAGCCAGCTTTCACATGAAGTGGTGAGTCCAGGACTGGAGATTCACTCTGTGGGGGCCCCCCATTAGGAGAATGTGGCCCAGAGAGAGGCAAGACCTTAGGGAAAGGGGCCTCAGTGTTGCTGGCCTGCAGCCCAGGAGACTCCCCCCCCCAAGCTGACAGACAGTGGAGAGTGGGAGCAAGACTCACAGTTCAGATGGTGTTCCGTTTAGGGCACACAGGGCTCCCTCTGCAACCTAGGGCCCGAAGGGCCGGAGGTACCCGTCCGCTCCTCTCCAGGCTCAGCGCGCGTCGCAGGGCTATGACTCACCGGTGCAAGCAGAGCCGCGGCAAGCAGCGAAACCGGCAGAGCATCTGGAGCGGCAGCCAGTGGTGATCCGCTCCTCAGTCCTGCAGTAGAAGATGCCGCGGCAGGAGGAGACGGCAGTCGCTATTCCCGGCTGATGGAGGAGGAGGCCGCGATCGGCGCCATGATGCCGCGGGCCGCGCGTCCATCATCCGGACGTCCCAGGGCAGCAGGAGCCTATGCAGGAGTCTCAGGCAGGAGGTCAGTGAGCTGCGCTCTCCTCTTCCTGCGGGGCGAGCGGGTGGACGGAGCCTCCATGGAGTTCGGCGCGGCACGGCGCTTCTCTGGAGCTGTGGGGTCCGGTCGGCCATCTTGCGGCCCACACTCCATCGGGCCCTCAGGAGGCATAAGGGCCGCGTAACGGCCAAAATATTGGCAGATGTCCCCTTGAGCGGGTGCAGGGTCAGCCGAGGAGCCAGATTTGCTCTTCTTGGAAGACTTGCCCATGGCTAGCAGGCAGATGACAATGGATTCTCTAGGGAGATCGCAGGAGCTCGGGAAAAAGCGTCTTCACGCGGCCATGGCAAACCACGCCCCCCTGCATACATTTTCAAGTGTAAAGTGGCAGAAAATGTTAGAGCCAAAAGCCAGGTAGGAGAGAGAGGAGGCTGCCAGAAAGAATCCTTCTCACAGTAGAGAAAGAAGGAACATGTCACCTATTATAGAGCAGAATAGCACAACTCATGTTCAGTGGAGATCAGCTCTCCCCATTGGAGAGCTGTTCAGAATGCTGGTTAGCTGAGCCTCAGTCAATCAGTGCTAGGCTTGTTTTTGCTCCTTCCCTCACAGGCTGAACAGCAGACAAACCAACTGGATAGATAGGGCGACATGTATGAATGGGGCTGCGGCAGAAGTCTGGCATCTTTTCAGCCGAAGACTAGCGCATCACTTTGTAATGCGCTTGAGATCGGAGGGCGTGCGGGAGGTGTGTCGCACTAGAACTGTACGATTCTACACATTTATAGCTTTAGTACGGCAAATACAGGTGCATTACTTCTGGCACAGGTAAAACACTTTAAAAGTGGTCTACCTGAGGCAGAACTATCACTTTGTAGCTAGAAAGCGCTAAATCTATGACCCGCAGTAGAACAGGTTAATAGATTTAGGTGCATTGTACGCTACAAATGCGTGCAAAAAAATGGCGCCTGATTGCCAAAAATCGCACATGTCGCCCATAGTATTTATTTAGCTCCTGCCTCCTCCATGTTGCAGTGCCGTATTCACCTGCGTTGGTCGTGTTGGTCTAAGTGCCCACCCGAGGATGCTCGGGACCTCCTATAGACCAGTCTGACACTGGAGCAATGGTATGGCAAACCCAAAAAATAAGAGGCATAAAACAAGAATCATGTGCAGTGCAGTATATGCAGTCATATACAGAAGCTGTATGGTGAGCTCCAGACACCCAGTCCAATACTGCCCGGGGGTGAAAAGATAGCAAACTGAACTTCAACAGCAATGGGACAGTTTTACTACAGCAATTGTACCAGAATTCTGACAAACATGCACCACAATTAAAAGGGCGCTCCAGATCCTATTCATGCTCGTTGGTCCGTCGAGGTATGAGTTAAAATAGAAGATAAACATATACTTGCCCCCCAATGGTCCCCTTTCACTCCCGGCTGTGTGGGCCCAGCTGCAGCACGGAACGTTATCCCTTTATGAAAACAGCCCCAGTCATTCAAGGCCAGGAGATACTGCAAGTGACATTGTGGATTCTGATTGGCTGCAGCTGTCACTTGAACAATAAACGTTAGAAGATAGCGATGCATAAATATTGTTTTACACAATAAAACACTTTTTTTTAAAGCGCTTCAACATTAGAAAATCTAAAAAAAATTTGGGGTATTCCCAAAAAGGACCTAAAAGATAAAAACTAACTTGTACGTATACTGCACGGTGAGGGCTGTTAAAATAAAAAACATTCTAAGATTGAAGTTTTTCCTTACCATGGCTTCAGAAAACGGATTCAAAAGTGATCAAAAAACCTTTTCCCCCAAAAAATTACCATAAAAATTTAACTCATCCCCGCAAAAAAAAGCCCTATACAGCTCCCTTCCGCAAATAAAGAAAATTTGGCTCTCGATAGGGGGGGCCAAAAAATGGTTTTCCTTTTGATAAAAGTTTTTTTTTATTGCACAAAAAAATAAAAAAAAATATACAAATTGAATATCGCTGTAATCGTATTGACCTGCTGAGAAAAGCTAGCATATCATATTTATATATACATTGTGACCGCTGTAAAAATAAAAAAAAAACACTACCAGGATTGCTGTATTTTATAAACACCTCACAAAAACCTTGATAAAAAGCGATCAAAGTGTTTATAGAAACCCCCACAAAATTCTACTTCCCGCAAAAAAAAGCCTTTACTAGTCCCTTTTTACCAAAAAAAAAAAGTTTTAGTCCGACTATGATGACTTAATTTTTTATAAACTAATTTCTATGTTGTAAAAGTAATAAAACATATAAGACTATATAAAATCTATATCATTGCAATTGTATCGACCTGCATAGTTGTTACGGGTGGCACCGCGGCCCAACTCGCTGGCCGCAGGCGCACCCCTTGGTTTTTTTGGGTTTTGG
>JAODAL010037994.1:0-39733 GCA_025379985.1 Phyllomedusa bahiana | reverse complement strand
TCGGTTTGGTTTACCCAATAGCCCCAAATTTGCCTTCCAAACTTTTTAATTCTATACCAGAAGGGATATCTTATAACTCTCTATACCTTTCTCATACAATGCAATACAAGATGTTATATATACAATTTTCCATCCTTTTCATATTACCTAAATAATTTAGTATAGTAGCTATTAGCTAATCTGTGTGTTCTAGACCTTAAACTGCAGCCTGAGGTCAGGTCACGTCCCTTTGCTGTGATTGGCTGCCTAATCATTAGTTCAACCCCCTGGATGCGACACGCCTCCTATGCTTGATTGGCTATCCTGTGCTCTCTGTGCTTACTCCCCCCTGAGCGATGTCAAACTGTAAATGAAACTCTGCTAGACACAACGACAAGATCTGTAATATTAGGGGGCAGTATGTATAACTGTTTACACCAATACAGGTGTTTTGGTTACAAGGAGCTTGTGGTGGGGAGGTTATAGCTCTGCAGGCATGAGAACTGACCAGTGCAGTCCAATCCACCCCTTGATTTGAAGCCGTTAGAGAGAGAAAATGTGAAGATGCCTGCCAAAGTCAGTGGTGAGAAAACACCTTTAATATTGGAAAGACTACATTTTATTCTAAACACTGTCCTTGCTAGGTTTAGTTATCACTGCTTATCAGTACTTGTATTTATTTATTTATTTAAAAAAAGTCTGTGCTGGTCCCAAGGGCTTAAAAATAGGGAAAAAGCTAGCATGTAAAACTCGATTTGTTTCAGGACTGCCAAAGCCATTGGTGTTCTCTGCTAATTACATCATGCTTATCAGTCACATGATGATGCAGTTAGTCACTCTATTAATAGCACTTGACTTTTGAGGCCAGTGGTTGGCTGCAGCACCACATGATTGATGGACGTGACATCATCGCTAGGGAGCACCAGGAGCAGGGGTGGCGCTGGAAAGAGGAAGACAGGTGAGTTACTTTTGTTTTTTCTATTTTTACCCATACTGACCAGCACAGTCTTTTGTTTGTTTTAACACTGGGCAACCCTTTTAATGCTTATAAAGCTAGTTCCACCAAAGAATCTATATATTCCATGGCACACCAACAAGAAATTTTTCAAAAGATCAATTTATTTACAAAGGATAAGCAGAGGGATATTACCAAAAATACATGGAAAAGGTACAAATATTGATTAACGCATGAGACTAAGGAAACATACAAATGTTTAGGGTATGAGGATATGGCCTTTATCAAGAAACATCTGTGGAATCTACCGGCTCTCTACCCCTTACTAGACGTTGGTCATTCTCACATTCTTGCCTACTAAACTACCTATCTCCTGCTATCCTATGAACAATACTGGTATTTGGCTATTCCTCACAGAGCCCAGACCTATATACCCTATAGCTATTGCATAATTTTTTAACACTCTAACACAAATGTCACTTGATAAGGGCCTATGGCCGAAATGTCGAAATATCGACATCCATATCCTCATACCCTTAACATTTGTATGTTTCCTTAATATCATGCAGTAATCGATATCGGTAGCTTTTCTATGTATTTTTGATAATATCCCTCTACTTATCTTTTGTAAATAAATTGATCTTTGCAAAATTTCCTATGGGTGTACGTGGATTATATAGATTCTGTACCAAGGCTCTGCCAAAACCTTTCCACATGAGCACCCTCTTCCTGCATTTGGTGTGCATGACCTTTATTCTATATACTAGTTCCACCAACGCTCTATACCACTGACTTTTCTTCTGGATATGTAAGTACAGGTATTCTATTCCTATGTTACATCTTGAAACATTCTTGAGGCTCAAACGCATTACTGCATTTTATATAATGTATGCCGACATTTACACACATCTATCATTTTAGACACCTACAGTATGTCATTGCCGATAAGCATAAAGCTGAGAGACTAAGCAAAGACTCATCATCATAGCTCAGCATGTGTTGCTGTGATCTACATTCACAAGATTCACTCCCCAAGAATTACCACCTAATGTTACAGTTATAGCTACCTCTGCCTGCAACTCCACCGCAGTCACATCCATATCAGAATAAAATAAGTAGACTGCAGCCTCTCCAAACTGCAACTTACTCGGAATCAGAGACAAACGAAAGGTTTAGGATGGATAGAGAGATCCCAGGTAAGTAGCATCCTCTAGTTGTGGAGATCTCCGACCCTGATCATAAAAATTAATGGTTCAAGATCATAGTTGCTTAAATTCTTTATTTGTTAATAACTAGGACAAGACCTTTCATGCAAAACAAGACGTTGACTCTTAGCGAGACATGTATGAAAGAAGGCACTTCACAGTGAATTATCGCTTCAGATTTTCAGTGTATAATGCGCCTGAATGTATGAAAGTGTTTTTTGGCTTCTAAATGATTCTACATTAAATTGCACCTCCCCTGTGTTTTTTGGCCATTATGAAAATTTAAAGTGCTTAGTAATGCCCCCAACATTGTGGGTCTTCCTCTCGTAAACTCCCCCCCTGCAATCTGCCTGAAGCACAGCCAGCTTGTCTTTCTTTCCAGCCCATATGAGCCTCGACCCGGGATTTGGGCCCCTATTCATACAGAATAAAAACATAAACTCATCACTCTCAAAAAAGGCCTCCAAGTGCGCACCCCCCTCATCTCCTCCCTTACCTGTCTCCCAAACCTACCCGTTCTCTCCGCCTGTACTGATCAAAGACTCACACCCATCATCCGAACCCCCATGCCCTCCCCCAAATTTTTTCCGTATTGCACCATTCTCTGGAACATGTTCCCCCATGTGACAGCACACTCACAACCCTCACAGTTTTAAGTGCGCCTAAAACTCATCTTCTAAAACCTATCAAGATCCCAAAATGTAAACCCCCCAAATTCTGTCACAGTCGCACTTTGTTTGGCCCCCAAGGCACAAAGGAAAAAGGGGGGGGCACCCCCTTTAGTAAAAAACAGAAACTGGGCCCCTTTCCCAACCTTGTAATTTTGGAAACAAAAAAAATTGAATTTTAAAACCCCCTTTTTCCTTTGTCGTGATTTAAATTCGGGTTTGCGGCATTCCCCTTTAGTAAATTGGGGAAAATGTTGGCGCATATAAATAAAGAATTTTTTAATTTTTATTATTTTTATTATTATTTTAAATAAAAGAAAAGTTTTTTAGAATACATTAGTAATAGAAACTATGGTCACGGTCACAGCAAACTGTGCTGTGCTGGCCTCTTTTCTAAAGTAGAATAAAGGGTGAAAGCAGCAAAAAATTATTTTTAAAAATTTTAATGTACTAAAAATTTAAAAAAGGTAAAATCTGAACAACAACATCATTGGGTTTTTTGATGCAAAATTATTTTTAAAATTTTTTTATTTTTTAATACATTTTATAGAGATTTTTTATTTTAGGGGTATTATATATTTTATATTTAATTTTTTTTAAAATTTTTTATTACTTTAAAATAATTTAATTTAATAGTTTGATAATTATCAGAAAATTTCTTTTTATTATTTTACTGGGGGTAATTGAGAATATTTTGGGCATTTTTTCCCTAACGCAAAAAACTCCACTTCGATCCTCAGGGTCAACAGACCACATTGAAATTGGTTCCCCGTTCGAGCGAAGGGCCGAACCAATTAAATGTGATCAATATTACGAGTGTGGTGCGACACACCTCCATAATGCCCCCACATGGTAGTCTCATTAAAAAGTTTTGAGTCTTGTGAACAATGCACCTAAAACATGTTTTTGGTGCATTATATATAGTAGCCTGCTTACTTTTGGCGTATTTTATGCCAGAAAAGGGTGAAAAAAATCTTTTTTACATTCCCCCTTATTTCTAAGCGTGGGGAACTCACAACCTCAGAAAGAAATGTTTAGCCATCAACAGTATATTCGGAGAAGATATTACATCAGCTCACAATTACTTCTGTAGTTGCAGCAGAAAGGTGTCTTAAATGCACCAAAAAGTGGTACAGTCTAAAAATGTTAGTTTGTTAAATTGCTTACAAATCTTTCTGAACTGTTGGACTTAAAGGGGTTGTATCATTTCATTAAATGGCCTTCAGAATAAAGGGACAGTGAAAACAAGCAACTTTTATCATGAGCAAAGCTGTCTTGTTTTCACAGTATTTCTTATCTTCGTTTTCTGTAAACAAACTTCTCCAGTGCCGGTCCGATAGTCGGACACCACCTGCTTGCATTTCATTAATTGAGGGCTCTAATAATTTACATTCTGTTCGGCCTCCCAGATGGCTGTATTCATGGAGCTTGCATCCCTGCCTCTCACTCAGAATTAGTGGCCGACAACAATTTCACTCTATACATCTAGCTGCCTCCTCATTGACAAATGCAGCTGTCTCTATAATCAGAAAAAAGCAGAATTGTGCCATGGTGCCTTTAATGCTCCTGCGTGTAAGGGTTTCCAACAAAATTTCACTCTATACAGCAAACTGCTCCCCATGACATTGCAGCCAACTGCTGCCCAAACAGAAAACAGCAGAATTGTGCGCTGGTGCCTTATGTAAACATGAAGGGAGACGGATCTGTGCTCTGGATGGATTCAACTGGGAACAAACCTCCAGCTGTGAGAGATCAGTGCTGAGTTCATAGAAGACTGTTTAGACTGAATGCAAGCCTGTGGTATGTAAACAGCTCTTACAAAATCGGACTGCATAGGGAGAGGACAGTGATATGTGGAGGGGGTGGGGGGGGACACACTGGAGCCAGCATGAACAGTGAAGGGGGGATGAGGTCATCCCCCTTCAGTTAAAAAACACACAGCTGGGAGGGGAAGAAACGCCCCTGGATTTCAGGAAGTGAGAGCATCAAGCTTCAAGAGAACAGCCCAACTGAAGAAGCGATACATCCCCTTTAAAGGAAAACATGGCTCTAATAAGAGAATTATCAATTAAAACAATTGAAATAATTATAAAACTCCTTCAAAATGGGCATTCAACAGTGTGGCAAAATATGTTGGATGTTGCCAGTCTGTTTTGTGTAAGATTTTTAAACAAAAAGCTTATCAAAGGAAAACATAAGGGTGGACCAAGGAAGACTCAAAATTGTATTCCTCAAAATAAAAAAAATCATGACAAAACAAATAAAGAACAAAGGGATGAAAGCCGAATTCAATATCTGTGACAGAACTATATAAACTCAGTGAAGGAAATGGGTTTTACACAATAAACAGCTAAACAAATAACAGCACTGACCTCTAAACAGAAGAAAACAAGGTAAAGTAATATGTCAGATAAAGCACCAGGGGACATGGCATAATTACCACAACAATCATTACACAAGTAGACATAGACAACTTTGGACACCTGGACTAGAGATGGGCGAATTGATTCTTACAAAGTGGAATTCGTTTAGAATTTCAGGAAAACTTCGGTTCTGAACGAAGTCGAAGTTTGGGGGACTTCGGGTGAACGAAAGTGTGCTTTTGATTGATAAAATGGCTGAGAGCACATGGCGTTACATGGGGCAAAGCACTCTGGGAGGAAGAAGGGCATAGCCTGCATGACATGTGCAGAGATGAAGCCAATCAGAGACGACGGGATTCTGTGACGTCACCGCACTATATAAGTCCGGGCGCGACGCTGGGAGCTCACACTCCTCTCACTGTACTGATCAGGGAAGGTGCTGCCACAGCTGATTGTGATAGCTCTTACTGAAGAACTGATTTTTATACAGCGATTTTTGTGGGGTGTCTCAGCTTGTATCAGAGACTGCTTCTCTTAATGTTCTATTTCTGATTTTTTTGGGGTATTGGATCTGAAGTCCAGTGTGCGTCCACTGCAGCAGCATATACATTTTAATGTACTGATCGGACTTTCAGCGTCTCTCATTCTCGCTCCACCTCCTCCTCTCGCCCTCTCTCTGTCGGTGTCCCTCAAGGGTCAGTCCTGGGCCCACTACTCTTCTCTATCTACACTCTTGGCCACGGTCAGCTCATAACTTCACACGGCTTTCAATACCACCTGTATGCAGATGACATCCAACTCTACATCTCCGGCCCAGATGTCGCCTCTCTTCCTCCCGATCCCTGACTGCCTGTCCTCCATTTCCTCCTTCTTCTCCTCCGTCTCCTAAAACTAAACGTGGAGAAAACTGAACTCATTATCTTCCCACCGTCCCACTCCATCTCTCCACCCGATCTCTCTATCACTGTTAATGGCTACACTCTCACCAGCACCACAGGTCCGCTGCCTTGGGATAATCTTTGACTCCAATCTGTCCTTCAAACCGCACATCCAAACCCTCACCTCTGCTTGTCACCTCCACCTAAAAAATATCTCCCGTATCCGCTCATTCCTTAACTCTGAAAGCACAAAAATGCTGGTCCACGCCCTCGTCATCTCCCGCCTCGACTACTGCAACATCCTCCTCTGTGGCCTCCCAGCTAGCACCCTCGCTCCCTTCCAAACCATCCTTAACTCTGCTGCCCGTCATGATTCACCTCTCTCCTCGCTACTCCCCTGCCTCTCCCCTCTGCCGATCCCTTACATGGCTTCCCATTGCCCAGCGAATCCAGTTCAAGCTAGCAACTTCAACCTACAAGGCTCTCCATGCGGTCTCCCCTTCATATATCTCTGCCTTAATCTCTAAATACCTCCCCTCACGCAACCTCCGCTCCTCACAGGACCTTCTCCTCTGCTCTCCTCTTATCACCTCCTCACATAACCGTCTCCAAGACTTCTCTCGTGCTTCCCCCACACTTTGGAACTCACTGCCCCAACACATCAGACTCTCCCCCTCTCTCACCGGCTTCAAACATAACCTGAAAACCTACCTCTTCAGGATTGCCTATAACCAACATTAACCGGGTTGCACTGCTCCGCCCCACAAACATGTCTGCCCCTCACCTTCTGTCTCTTCACCCCTCCCCTGTAGATTGTAAGCCCTCGCGGGCAGGGACCTCTTTCCCTCTGTACCAGTTGTTAGTCACTTATTGTCACTTTGTAATTGTTTGACCAATGTTATTTATGTACCTACCTGAAATGTACGCGCCCTGGAATCAAGGGCGCTCCAAAATAAATGATAATAAAATAATAATAATAATAATAATAATAATAATAATAATAAATAATAATAAAATGCTATCTGCTCACAGCACATTGAATATCTAAGGCAGATCTAAGCCAGTTCCTGTTGTATTCAATTAAAGAAACAGCATTTTTACAATACAAATAACACTTCATTTTTGGCTGCTCAATTCTTTTGCACAATTTATATCTAGGGGTTAATTAAGCGTTGTTTTTCTGCTGTGGTGACAAAAATAAACCGTCTTTTTCACCGCCAAAAATTCCCAATTTTCCTGTAGCATAATTCACAAGCGAAGGTCAATTACAATTTTCTCTCTTGTGTAGCGTAGAAAACACGCCATTGTAATACGCTACAAAGCTCGTAGTTTGTGGTTGCTCAATTGTTTGGCGCAATTTACATCCAGGGGTTAATTAAGCGTTGTTTTTCTGCTGTGGTGACAAAAATAAACCGTCTTTTTCACCGCCAAAAAATTAAATTTTCCTGTAGCATAATTCACAAGCGAAGGTTAATTACAATTTTTTCTCTTGTTGTGTAGCGTAGAAAACACGCATTGTAACACGCTACAAAGCTTGTAGATTGTGGTTGCTCAATTGTTTTGCGCAATTTACATCCAGGGGTTAATTAAGCGTTGTTTTTGCAGTTGAACAAGTAAAAGAAAACTTTGTTTTTCACCGCCACAGAAGAAATTCTGTAGCAATAATTCATATCGAAGGTTCATTAGCCTGATTTGTGCTTTTATATTCAGTAAAATAACACAGAGTTTGTAAACGGCACATACAATGCAGAATTTTCTGCCCATTATTGGAGCGCAAAAATATTTAAATCCACGGGTTGTACCAATCTTGTTTACTGGTTCCATTGAGTCAATACAGGTGTGCATTTATCATATACAGATATCGTCACAAACAGTGTCTGTACATTTTAGAACCAACAGTATGTCAGAACAGGAGGTGGTTAGGCTCTGCAACCTGCGGTTGAAGAGGCACAAACATTCCAGCCCAGGTCCGGCCAGCACAGCAAGGGACTCGCAGCAGTCACCTCGGTGAGGCCACAACTACCGCTGTTCTTCTAGCGGCCATGTGCTGACTAGCAACCTAAGGGTTCATGATTGGTTTACTAGTCATCCACTTCCTCCCATATTGACAGCTGACAACCCCAGCCAAGATCGGTGGGAACGTCAGACACAACCCTTAGTTGGCATGCCCTGAGCGGGTCAGCGGGCCCTCACCTGTCCTCAACCCCCCTCTGTCCCATCCGGTTTCCCCTCACCAAGATCTACTATGTGGTCTTGGCTCAGCGCCCACTATAGAGCGAGGAAGAAATAATTTGAGGAGGGCATCAGCACAACTTGCAGCGAAGAAATGGGGCCAATATCCCCTCTCTGCAGTAGGCGGCAAAGTATAGATGTAGAGAGTGGCATGGGCGTCATGGTTGTGAGGGGTCAGTCCTCTGCATACCAAGACCGGTGGATGGACACAGTGCCGATGAAACACAAATAGATGATGATGTAGTCACTGCACTGGAGCCGGGAGGCAAGGCATTCATCATCGTCAGGAAAGAGGGCGTCAGCTTGCCACGTCCAGGCAGCGGCGCATCCAGCAAGTGAGTCGTGAGCCGTGAGTCAGTCAGATAGAGCAAGTGTGATGTCGGGAGCCAGTTGGCCAACGGGTTAAAAAAACCCGCTTCGCAGGTACAAGAAAGTAGCGCACAGCCAACGAGGCAGCAGTGGCAGTATCACTTAGTGCGGAGCGTTGGTGTAAAAAATCCGATACACGGCGGCGTGGCAGTTCTTTGCTAAGACACCGAGGAGCCGAATATGGGTATATGTTAATCTGTAGCAGAAATGTGAAAGCGAGGCCATGGAGCTAATGTTGGCACCAGCGACCCAGCGTCAACACATCATCGTCACCATCCGTGGCCTGGGTAAACATGGCCAGAGTGGTGGTCCATCCATGCCGCCGCAGCTAACAGCAGTCAGCAGCAGCCCCATGGCACCGCATTCCAGTGCATCTATCAAGGCTTCCAACACCACTGCAGAAGGGAGCGTTTCCTCTTTGACATCATCATCCGAGTCCAGATGCTCCCTGCTCTCGCTACCTCATGTGCCAGTAGTCCGTGCAGCGAGGCGATTGCAAAAGAGACAACAGTATGCGTCCACCATCCCTAAGGTAGTCAGAAGCGACCGTACTCCCTGGTCCCAAGTTG
The DNA here is from genome assembly GCA_025379985.1 of Phyllomedusa bahiana. Lineage (NCBI taxonomy): Eukaryota > Metazoa > Chordata > Amphibia > Anura > Hylidae > Phyllomedusa > Phyllomedusa bahiana. Next base: position 30,515 of record JAODAL010037994.1, on the reverse strand, counting down.
TTTGTGCTGCAGTTCCGCTTTCCAAATGGTGAATCTACACCGTTCAGAGAACTAATGGCTTGTGCGAGCCTAGATGGAGAGTTCCAGCCGTAATTTGTTTGCAAAAAGGCTGTACCAAGCACTCATAAATGATGTAAACAAAGGATGGGCCATTCCTTGAGCTTATCGTTTGTTTCCAAGGTCACGGCACGTGGACGGTCTGAGCTATAACTACGGTCCAGGCAGTATCAATGTCCTTTAATGGCCCACTGGGTGAATGTGCTTCCGGCCAGTCACACCAACAACTTGGACAGGATACGCCGCTTTCTCCTCCACGTTGTCAACTGCGGCTCCTGCGCCAATGTCCGCCTCCTCCTCCTCCCACGCACACCCACCATCTCAGCCTCCACAAGTACTTGCTCATCATAACCACTATAGTAGGGGCACAGCGCGTGTCATTCAGTTCTACACCTGGCTTCCTCTGCGACGAAGTCACAACAGGGAGGAACTGGCTCCGCGTCATGCAGCAAGAATCGCTGTGTGGCTTTCTCCGCGCCAACTGACCAAATCGGAACCATGGTGTCAGACAATGGGGAGGAACAGGTGTCCTCACTGCACCGAGGGGGATGTCCAAGCGCCTGCTGCGCATGTTGTTCAATCTGGTTTGTGAAAGGTTCCTGAAGTCTTCCTCCGATCTCAACAATCTGAACATGGCCAGAAACAGTGCATCATCTTCATCCATTCTACAAAGCCAGGAACACCTCCTCGAATTGTTAGCGGCAGAACGGCCTCCGCCAAACACACTCTGAATATGCGATGTTTTCCACCCCTGGAAATCCAGCCTCACATGTTGGACAGACTGTAAGAACAGAGAAAGGCCATTAACGATTTTTTGATGATCCAGGAGGACGGGATTACTCCCCTGTGAACTTTTTTTTTTTTGGTGAAATGTTCAGCCAGTGCAGCTCATGCGTGACACCTGCCGTTGTTGTTGAGGCCATCGATGAGGCCACGTTATTTGTCAGTCGCCAGGACTAACGGATGAATAAACAATCATTCCACTGCTTCGATTCCAGAAACAGATGCTGAAAAATCTGTCTGTCATGAGACGGAGACGTGGGAGCTACATATCGCGCCCATGAGTCCGTGGGACTGAAATGGAGGATGAGGATAGGACATGAGAAGCAGAAGCAATGTCTGGTGAGAAATGAGTGATTTTCTACCCAGTGACAAGAGAGGAGGAAGCAGGAGCAGCTGAGGAGTAGATGGAGATAGGAGACGATGCAGATGACCCGCGAAGCACCGTAAAGTATATAGTGGAGATGGAGGCAGGGAGCCTCCACGGAGTCATTGTGCAGATTGGCCCGCAAGCATGCACTAAATTGCCTGGCAAGTGACAGCCGAAAAGTCAGCTCCGGCAGAGGAATGACTTCTGGCTCTCCACCCTATTGGACCCTCAGCTACCGTTTCCAAATGGGAGCCTTTTTCCAGCTATTGAGAGGGGAAGACAAACTCAAATCTATAGGGAAATCCTCCGTAGTCAGTTGAGCCGCTGCCTAATGTGCGGCATCCGTCCCTCCTCTACAGTCTGACAGGGGGGTTTCTTCAGCGCTCACGTACTACTGCCGCGGCAGCCGGTGGAAGAGGAGGGGGGGGGGTCGTAGTCAATTCCAGCTCCATCAAGCAGCAACCTAAGTCCTGGAGTCACTGATGAGCACTCCTTCCATCCTCAAAATAGGAGGTCAGTCGCCAGCAGCAGCAGGACCTGGAGCATACCCCTGAACCAACAGTGGTGCCTACTTGACAGAACTCTGCCACCCAGTTAGAAATCCGCTGGACTACTGGGCAGCCAAACTGATGTGTGGCCGCAACTTGCCGATTTTAGCAGTGGGAGAAGCTTGTCCTGCCCGCCAGTAGTTGTGGCAGCAAGCGTTGTTCAGTGCGCGGGGGGCCATCGTTACCCCAAAAGAACCCGCGTGTCCACGGGAAATGTGGAACGACTGACCTTTGTCAAATGTATCAGCTGGAATCGGCCAGGATTTCCACACAACCAATGCTTAGCGTCAACTACATCAGCCCATGACCCTCACCCCAACTGTGAAAATGAGTCTGGGTCAAAACTACCTGCCTCAGTCCACTATTCTGAGTGCCGCCACCCGCCCTGATGCCACACACGCTGACAGTTTCTACATCGCCACCAACCAACTTTACCAGGACTGGTATTGCCCACCCCACCTCCACACGTGTCTTTGTCCACTGTCTGACCCTCTTCTGCAGTTGTTGCTGGGTGGCCATGACATCCACACTGTGTCATTGTGCCACTGGTCTGACCTCAAAGCTGCTGCTGAGGCTGCTGCCGTGACCTAGACACCTGTGTCCATATTGTCCACTGTCTGACCTCATGCTGCTGCTGTGGTTGCTGCCGTGACCTACACTCGGTGTCATTTTGCTCATCATGGTCTGAACCTCATTCTGCTGCTATGGCTGCTGCCGTACCTACACACTCTGTCATTGTTCCACTGTCTGACCTAGCTGCTGCTGTGGCTGCTGCCGTGACCTACACACTGTGTCATTGTGCCACTGTCTGACCTCATGCTGCTGCTGGTGCTGCTGCCGTGACCTACACACTCTGTCATTTGTGCCACTATCCTGACCTCATGCTGCTGCTGTGGAGCTGCCTTGACTCCACACTGTGTCCCAGAGTCCCACTCTATTGCCTACTCCTGTTTTTGCACCTCCAAATGTCCATTGTGCCACTGTCCTTGACCTCATGCTGCCTGCTGCCGTGACCTCCACACTGTGTCATTGTGCCACTCGTGGCCTACTCCTATTTTTTGCCAACCTCTAAAATGTCATTTGTTGCCACTGTCTGACCTCATTCCTGCTGCTTGTTGCTGCTGCTGTAACCTACACACTGTGTCATTGTTCCACTCTGTGGCTACTCCTGTTTATTGCCACCTCAGAATGTCATTGTGCCACTCTCTGACCTCATGCTGCTGGGCTGCCGCTGTCACCCTCCACACTCAGTCACTGAATGATCGCCACCTGAAGGCCCTCAGCTTGTTTTTTGCCATCTGTCGCCGATGACTTTATCAGCTACATTCCCCTTTCAGATTTTGTCAGTTTTTACTCTCTTAAGTAGTAGGTAGCGATTATTATCGACAAAGTTGAAATCGGCACAGTTTCTATGTTGAATCGAAATTTTTAGACATGAGATAATTAGTTAAAAATCTTTTGCATCATCTATTAAGATCGCGCCATTTTCGGCGCTTCCTGTCATTTTTGCCGGCCAGAAAATCAGCTAACAGAATAAAGCAGTGGGGGGGGGTGAAGATGTGTGAGCGACTTCATGACTGGCATGTGTATGGTTCGTAGCTGGAAAAATCACATGACCTCGTTTTACATAGAACAGCGTTTCCTGTTCATGCTCAGGTCACTCAGCTCTTCAGAGCAGAAGGACTCGCTCTGCTTGTGTCCAAACAGCTCACGAAATTATCTATTTCTTCACAGAGAACGCTCTACTGTTAGCTGTGATCCTTACAACTTAGATAGATTCAGATTGGAGAAGATTTTTATGTAGTTAGTAGAGAATTTTAAGGAGCATCTACCCTGTAAAGTGACGGGGGTAGTCGGGGGGGGGGCCGCGGGCGAACACAGACAAGCTCTATAAAGAAGACGAGGATAAGTTCACCAAGACTTAGTGTAGACATTGCACTGCAGTGGCTTTAATTATTAAACATTATCTATGAAATATTTCCTGATATTGGCAGCCAGACTTATAATAGGAACACATCTTTTCTAGTAACTGCAGGTCTCTTTGTTAGGTTGCAAAACTCCACTTCTAATTATCAGTATACATTTCAGATAGGTGGTTCATTATCAATTTTGCCCATTCCACCTTTGTTCTATATCCACCTTGCAGTTAAATTGAAGAATCCCAGCAATATTGAGTCAGCACAGTTGATAGGAGCCAAAATACCTTGTATTAATCCGAATACATTACAATACGTGTATTTGCACATTGGCGCACTCAGACTTTGTTCATTGAGCACCTTTGCACTTAAATGTGAAGGCAGCAATTTTGTAGTCACCACAGGTGAATTGAAAGGTGCGCATAAATACCTATATTATCCGAATACGTTACAGATACGTGTTTTTGCACTTTTGCCCATCCAGAATCGTTGACAGAGCCACCTTGCAGTTAAATTTTGAATCCAGCAATTGTGTAGTTACCACAGGTGAATTGATAGGTGCCAGCAAATACCTTTTATTATCCGTATACATTACAGATACGAGTTTTTTGACTTTGCGCCTACATCTTTGTTCATTGAGGCACCTGCACTTAAATGTGAATACTGCAATTTTGTAGTCACCACAGGTTAATTGGAAAGGTCCAAAATACCTTTAATATCCAATAAATTTTCAGATACGTGTTTTTGACTTTTGCGCACTAACAGCTTTGGTCAATTGAGGCACCTTTGCACTTAAATGTGAAATACAGCATTTTGTATCACCACAGTGAATTGATAGTGCCAAAAATACTTTTATTATCTGAATACAATTACAGAAACGTGGTTTTTTGCACTTTGCCCAGTCCAGAATTTGTTGATAGAGCCACCTGCAGTTAAATTATGAAGTCCAGCAATTTTGTAGTTACCACAGGTGAATTGATAGGTGCCAAAAAATACCTTTATTATCTGACTACATACAGATACGTTTTTCTCACTTTGCGCAGCCAGCTTTGTTGATAGATTACTACTTTGCATTAAATTTGAATACAGCAATTTTGTAGTCACCACAGGTGTAATTGATAGGTGCGAAAAATACCTTGAAATTTCCGAATACATACAGATACGTGTATTTATCTCACTTTGGCGCAGGCCCGCTTTGTTGATAGATCTACTTTGCGTTTTATATTTGAATCCAGCAATTTGTTTGAATGATGGATTTGAAGAATAGCTGTGATTTTTGCCGTCTTTTAATCTGAGACCTTCCCAAAACTCTTCCATACCTCTCAAATTGTATATTTCTGAACAAGGAGCCGAAATCAGGTCGTAAGCGAGCAAGAGTGGGGTAGGAGGTAGAGTGTACGAGAGAAGGTGCGTCCATCCAGTGCAGGCGACACACGCATACTAGCGATCGTCAGTTCAGAGCGTGCAGCCTGTCATCGCTGGTCAGGGCCCTGTGAATCATCAGTAACGAACAGCGTCGCCATCAGTCCTTCCAGTGTTAATGCAACCTGCATCCAGCAGTCATTATCCTCCTCGTCACTCCAGTCACGGCCACAAATGTCATCATCAGCCAATCACCGCATCCGTCCAACATTTCACAAGCAGCCCAAATGTCAACTCGTGTACCCACCACTGGGATAATCCATTATCTGAAGTACCTCTTTGATGACATAATGCGGTTGGGGTCAGAAGGCATGTTAAAAAGATCAAAAGCAAAGAGGATGATTTTCCTCTTCTCTGACGCCCCAGTTACTGAGGCATCAGAGGAGGAGAAGGAAGCCGGTCACTCGGCAAAAATCCGGCGGTCGCAACGCCTAGCAGACCCTCTTTCTTGTAGCCCGCAGCTCCTGGATGCAGAATTCAGACGACGAAGTCCACCTGTGTTGAATGATGAATGATGACGATATTGCGGATCCAACCCTGGACTTTTCAGCAGAATTTGCTTGCAGCGCTTCATAACTGACGAGGAGTGAATACGATGGGTTAGTGTCAGAACGGGTTTTCCGCTCAGAAAAGGGAGAGGGCGGTCGCATAAGTCCGCTGATATGATTCCCCAGCCACGGTCAGCGCAAACCGCCGCTCCTCGCTTAATCGCCGCAAAAGGTCCCAGGAACCTCTCAAGCCTTGGCCTGTCTTTGAGCAAGCTCTGATTCACCCACGATGTCATAATGCCGCCTTTGCCCGAAATGCATAATGTAGATAGCAAGAACCTATAGTGGTAACCCGCCACAAACATTGTCTAGTCACATGCAGCGAATTGCATGATTTTAAATGGAAGGCAACACTTGGCCAAAAAAGGGCCAGACCGACGCCGGGCCTCCAAGCCACTGTCACACCCTCATGTCTCCCGCCTCCTTCTCCTCCGCCACCACCAAGCGTTCCTCACTGCCCATTCTCTCCAGAGTCCATGATCAGGGATCACAACGCTTTAGCCCTCCACCGTCGGCCCGATTACCACCACCCCAACAGAGACCCATCCTACCCCTTCTCCTTCCACCAGTTGACGAACCTGCTACGCCATACATTGGCCAGTCTAGCACAGCCTTCCTGTCTTCCAGGTTTGGGAGCAGAAGAAACACTTTAACCCAAATCCATCCCAAAGCCAAAACCCTGAATTTCGTCATTGCCAGGCTTTTGGCCTTGAAAAATTGCCTTTCCGTCTTGGACACAGATGGGTTCCGCCACGTCATGGCCCTTGCCTGCCCCCAATAACAAGATGCCAAGCCAGCATTCTTTGCAAAAAGCCATCCCTGCCCTGCCAGCCACGTGTCATCTAAAATTTCAAGCGCGTTGTCTGCATATGTGCCGGAAAAGTCCATCCTTTTGGGACCACCGACACCATGGACCTAGTAAGCACGGCCAATGGCCGCTATATCTCTGTGACAGCTCACTGGTGAGCTGGGTGGATGTCCTCTGGGGTGCCGATGGCTCTCAGGCCGGTGCACGCCTTCAAAACCGCAGAGATGTGCAGTTCCTTTCCCCCAAGGTCCTCAGGTGGCATCACGTGCCCAGAGAAACCAGGCCGTGTTGAAATTAAACTGTATCTTGGAACCGTCCACACACAGGAGAGGAGCTGATGGGGACGGCTCTCCGCAACGATACCGAGTGCAGTCTGGGTGCCAAGAACCTTGTGCCAGGCACGTGGTGTTCGATAACGGTGATACTGCTGGCCACCTTTAAAGATCGGTAGGCCTGGAGCACATCCTTGCCTGGCACATGTCCATGAACCTTGTCATCCCTTTTATCTTCCCAGAAAATATCTAAAGAGCTACCAGGTTCCTGGCTGCTGCTGAGGAAGGCTCGAAGTCTAAGTTGCACTTCCGCTTTCGCACCTGCTTCGTCCGGCCTGGCTGCGTTGCAGCATCAGCTCGGCCTCCCCGTCAACCGTCTCATTGTTGACGCTCGGGGAGTTGAGCCACCGAGAGTGGAGGCAGGTGAAAGAGCTCTGCACCATCCTTGCCAGTTTTTGAAGAAGCACCAAAATGGTCAGTGCGACAATGCCCCTTGTCAGCATGAGCATGTGATGAATCTTAGTTGTGAACGATCGTTGTGACACTCTGAAACAACAGGTCCGCCACGACGAGGAGGAGACGACACAGATGCGGACACAGTAGCCTTTCTCTTCGTCAAGTCCCACAAGGCCCACATTTCACAATTTCATTCGTCTTCATTAGTAGTGGTTCGGCGGAGAGTTAAAAAAAGAAAGAGAAAAAAAATGAAAAAAAAAAAAAAAAAAAAAAAAAAAAATAAAAAAAAAGAAGAATGAGGAATATTAGTTTCTAGTGCCCCTCGACCCAGAGGCTTGAAATCAGGCTCCATCTCTCAAATGAGTGCTTGGATGCTCCATTTCCTCCAACATGAACCTCACATTAAGGCATCAAAATGAACAACAGTTACAGGTGGCCACCCTCCTGGATCCCCGGTACAAAACAAAAACTCATCACTTTCCTTCCACCCAGCCATTTAGAGAGAAAAATGCAGGAAAATGAGACCTTGCTGATTGATCAACCTGGAACATCGTTGCGTCTGCTTCCACTTTCCCCAAATGTCGAGGTGAACAACATCAGCGACCGTGACAGCAAGAGTTGCCAAGTAGGCGTAGCGCATGCAGCAGCAAGTTGCAGAAGCCTATTGGGTGACCTCTGGCAATCTTTATTTTATCACCTCACCAAGCGCATCAATGCAAGGCACACATCCAAACACACAAGACCAGCTAAGATCATGGTGCACGGCTATCTGCGTCCTCAACACCGATGTTTTTGTATGTGTTCCGACCCAATAGACTTTCTGGGTATCCAAAATGGATGAATGGCCGAGCTCGCACGCCACGTCAAAGAGGAATGTCCTTGCCCAGCAGCCAGCTCATATCTGAGTGGACTTCAGCACAGCTGGAGGATAACAACAGACAAACGCATCCGGCTTTTCACAGATAATGTGGATCGTTTTGACTTTCATCAAAGATGAATCAGGCATGGATCTCTGATGAATGTTGTGGCCCCAATTGCCGAGGTCACAGATTAAGTTGCCGTCTACTTCACATTCCTCTTCAAACAAAATGGTCCTCTTGAGAAAAATGTTTTTTAAATGACAGTTCTTACTGCAAATATTTTATCTCTTTCCTAACAGTTCCATTTTGCTGGTTTTGCTGTGAGGAGATTGTAAAAGACAGCAAGGTTTCATGACAACACCGTATTCCATTTAATAACTTTATCTTTAGAAGTTTTCGCATTGTCAATGGTTTTGAGGTTATGTTGCTGTGAGATACAGTTATAATTATGGTCCTTTGGAACAGAAATGTGGCTTTGTGGGTGATGCTGTGGTAAAAGACAGGGATAGTGAATGGTGTGTGATTTTTTTTCTGTGGCTTTTATAACCTAAGTTTGTTGCCTAAGATGTAGCACGTATCCATGTGACTGTTGTGGATGTTAATTCCAGCTTCTCCGCCCTGTTTTTGGGTGTAAGAATGAAGGTGTTTGTTGCTCTCCCATAAGACTTAATAGTCATCGCCATAAACTACTATCGACTATCTTGTCGATGAATTGGTCGACTATCTACCAACGACCTATGTCGATGCCAACTAATCGCTCAACTCCTAACTCTTCAAGTGCCCCAGGGAATTTTATATGAAGCCAATCTAGGTGTAGTTGAGCGGCGGCAGTCATCTGTGTGTCATACAAACACAACATTGTAATGAAGACCAACCAAGCTTCCCCTCTGCATATTTAAGCATGGCACAACGTTCTACACACCCGCGGCTCTGTGCAGCCTGGAAATAGCTTGATTTTTAACGTGATTTCATTCGAAGTAATTCTGAACTAGTTTATTTTTTGTCAGAAATTCGGCGAAGTGAACGAACCGAATTTCGGGAAATTCGCCCATCTCTAACCTGGACACATTCCACTGATAGAATGAGGTTTGGTGATGATACAGTCATTTTTCAGGATGATAAAGCAAAACAAATCAACTTAATGCAGTCCAGATCTAAATCAGATTAAAAATGTATTGATTTAATTTTTAAAAAATGGCACATGACAAGACTTCATCCTGCAAAGCTTATTTGTCAACCACTTTGCCAGAAAGATAGAATCGGTCTTGATGTAGAACATTGTTACTTGTTAGTGAAATTTATGCCTTCTATAATTCAGGTCATCATAAAATTCAGAGGAAGAGAAGTAAAATATGAATTGGGATTTTTTCCTTTATACTTCCATAATCTCCTTATAAAGCTTAAAGGGAACCTGTCACATAGATTATGCCCCCGTTGCTGAGGACAGCACAAGCTAGTGACAGACCTGCTGTTTCCCAGCACTGAGGTCCCCTAATCTGAAAGATGCTGGAGTTTTATAGCATTTACCCCTCAATATTATTTCATGAGCAGGTGTAAGCCCTGCCCACCAAAGTACAATCCCCGCCCATTGAACAGTTATTCAGATGTTCTGCCTATTCAAAGTAATAGGTTTATCAGTTGAGTTGGGCGGGGCTAGCCTCAGATGGGCGGGATTTGAAAAAAAAAACTAACTCTTTATATGACTCTTTTCTGGCTGAAAATTGCAGAGTTGAGAATTAAATACTCTAAAACTCCAGCATCTTACAGAATACGGGACACAGCGCTGGAAATAGCATGTCTGTCACTAGCTTGTGCTGCCCTCAGCAAGGGGGTAATAAACTATGTGACAGGTTCTCTTTCAGGGATTTCATATTTATTTTCTTCTCCTTGATGTGGAAAAACATAAAAATCAAAACAGTAGCCTTCATTCACTTTTGCTGCAGCATTTATTATGCACTTTAGATAATTTTTGCACACTGTCTGACATGTGGGCATGACTTAACAAAAAGTGGTCATGTGACATGCTGCATCAAAATGTGCCAAAGTTCTGGTGTAAAATGTGAGCCAAAAAAGTTGGTCTAAAAAGCTAACATGAGCCACCATGAAAAATAAGGTGCATTTTTAGATTGCTTTGGCCACATGTATGAAAACTGTCTTGGTCTAAGACTTTCTTTGTTGTCCACAACAATCAATCAGAGCTCCCCTTTCATTTCATATAGTGCTCTGAAAAAATGAAATGATTGATTTCTATGGGCAACAAGGGAAATCTTAGACCTAGACATTTTATATACTTGTGTCCCCTTCTCTAAGTTTACGCTGTCTAACTTATAGAAAGCAATAATAAATGAGAGCCAATATTCTTTATATGTAGGTATATGAACTTATATATTTATTTGGGTGAGTTTAGCAAAGCCAGAATGTTGACATGTTAAACAAATATTGTTTTGGGTCGTGATTTGTAGAGTTTCCTCAGCATAATAGAGGTAGGTGAACATCCCTTAATCTTGGTGATTCCATAACTTTAGTAGAAGTTTTAATGGTTCTCCCATATTTTCTTTATATATAACTTACCAGAGTTGTATATTGTTATTAACCTACTTCTGATCTGATTTTTTCTCTGTTGCTTTTTTCTACTAGGCAGTCGGACTACGACATACAGTAGCTAAATTGCTTTTGCTGTTTTAAGTCAATTGTGCAAATAACCTTTTTGGAAAAATCTCTTCAATCAATTTTGCTTTAGCTATATAACTATTGGTTATCCTGTAGCTTTTCCAAATTCTTCAGAATTGCCTGAAAGGTATATTTTTTCCATTTCTTTTAGTGGGCACTTTTATAGCCTAAATAGCTGTTCATGTTGATTTGCTTGAACTGAGTTTTTGTCATACAACTAGATTTCTCACCACTCAGCACACCGGTTATAAGCAACAGTAGTGAATATACAATGAAAGGAATTACTGTCTATAGCCATAAATCAGTGCAAATTGTTTTGTATTTGTACAGGTTTGTACTTGGTTACTACTGTACAACTTAAGGAAGTGCTGTCCCTCCATTTTTATCTCCTTTAAAAGGCTGTTCTCATCAGACTGTTTCAACTGCTCTATATAGCCCACTTCTTGTTCAGCCTGTGAGTAGTTCTACAGCACTGACTGACATGAGCCTGTTACAGGGTCATTGGTGATCGACAGGATTTTATAGCAAGGCACAAGGCTATGGAGCTCTAATGGGTTAGAGTTTGTCAGAAACAAAGACAAGCAGACTCCTGTGCTGCTGATAAGACAAAGCAGGAAGTAACTTCACCATTTGAGCCAGGGCTGCTAAGAGCAGAGAGAGGCAGTCAGTGACCTAAGGAAGTTAGTGCACATAAGCAGGAGATAAGACCTGCTCTGAAATGAAGCAAGATCAGAAAAGCAATGTATTTGGTAATAGTCTTTATTTTCCTTTGTCTACATGTTTAAAGCTAATCAATGAAATGGAATAATTAAGGGAATAATTACATAGAAGTCTTATCTTGCCTAATATTCTTATGACTTTGCAACCACAGAAGTATAGCTTAAATTGTGACAACGTAAAGAAAGGAAGTATTCTTGACCCATAAAAAGTCATTCTTTAGCACTTATTAAGGAGATACCGAGGACATTTCTAGAAAATCATTGCTAATCAAGTTTAATGGCAACATCACTTCAATTACAGTCTCAAAATAATAGATACAAAAACAGTCAGTGTATGCATTCCTGCACTGCTTCAATTGACAGGAAAAAGGGAACTTACAGGCTGATATGGTTTATCTTTTGCCCAAATTGGCTAAGTTTGTAATACCTGCCTATTTCATTTTAATGATCAATTCAATTTGTAATCATTTTACCTTAAAAAGTGAATACATTAAGGATTGTCATTTTTGCCCATAGTAACCTATGGGCAACAAAGTGAGTTTTAGACCTAAACCGTTTTCATACATGTGGCCCTAAATGTCTGTGTTTGCAATAAATGTAAGACTCTCTTATCATCTCTTAAGGGTGCGTCCCCACGGCACAGGACAAATACCGGTTGGGTTGTCCGACCTGTATTTGTCCTGTTTTTGGGCCGTGCACATGGCTGCAGGGGGCGGCTTTTCTCTGCAGTTTGCGGAAAAAAGCCCTCCCCCTTCGCATAGGCATGTTCATATTCCGTCCCAAAACCAGACGGAAGAATGAACATGTTCCATGTTTTTCGTTCCGCCAGCGAACCGACTGAAAAACCGTGTCATGGGGACATGACCTAACAGTTCTTATCCTAAACATGACAATCATCATAGATGCTGGATTGTCATCTGATCTTTTTACAGTGATCAAACAGATGTATTAACATATACTGTAAAAAAAAAGTCAACAATTTACTTGTGCATTTTGTCTGTCACTTCTACAATAATTCTTTTTATGTGTAATTTCTACACCTTCCCAATGACTGGTTTTGGTAAATTTTAAATAAATAATCCAAGTAAAACTCAGCTTTGCCTGAAATAATGCCACTGTAACCTTCCATGAAGTAATACTTCTGATATAATTTGGCCCTTGATATTACATGGGAATTGTATGACTGTATTATTTACCAGAATACTGCTATATACATAGATTTTTTTTTTCCATTTACATTTTATTTACGTTTTGATTACATTTTAAACAGAGAACAGAATAGAAAATGTACAATAATACAAATGTACTCGAGCATGAGATTCTATGTCGTTAAAATTTGTTTAAAGAAATTATAGTTATACCCAAAAAGACACTTATGATAAAGCACTTGCTTTAAAGAATATGGGAATCTGAAGATGTAGCCTAGGACAATAAGGTGCAATAGTTTTAAGATCCAAAAGTAAATCATTATTATTCAACATCTGAATATAGAGAGTTGAAGGAAGGGGTGTGGTTAATAGATCAAAGTGTCAAAACTTTCTCTAAAAATCTGAAAAAAAGACACTCCAAGGGCGACATGCATGAACCTGGCGCTGACTCGCCAATTCTCCGTCTGTTTTAATAGTGTATGAAAGAGTGTTATGCACCATACATTGACGCATAGAGTGTTATGTGCTAAAATTTGCCTCAGCCATGGTATGGATTTGTACGATAGTTTCAGTCCAAACTTTGGCACATTTTTGGTGCATTATTGGCACATTTTTGGTGCATTCAAAAGTATGCCAAGTTTTAGTGTACAACTGTTCATGCATTTATAGAACAGGGCAATTACAGTATTTTGGCTATGGGTACGCCACAAAACTGTCACAGCCCCGTTCATACATATCGTCTCTAGTGTGTGAGATAATTCTACAACTCAATGGATTTCGGCTACGATGGATTTTGCCTTCTATCATTTAACCTAGCTTCTCTCTCTCTCTCTATCTCTATAACCCTATATATCACAGATCTCAGCTTTTCTCCTCTATCATATAACAATATGTATTACAGAGCTCAGCTCCTCTCAACTATGATATAACCCTATGTATCACAGAGCTCAGCTTCTCTCCCTCTATCATATAACCCTATATATCACAGAGCTCAGCTCCTCTCCTCTATCACATAACCCTATGTATTACAGAGCTCAGCTTCTCTCCCTCTATCATATAACCCTATATATCACAGAGCTCAGCTTTTCTCCTCTATCATATAACAATATGTATTACAGAGCTCAGCTCCTCTCCTCTATGATATAACCCTATGTATTACAGAGCTCAGCTTCTCTCCCTCTATCATATAACCCTATATATCACAGAGCTCATCTCCTCTCCTCTATCACATAACCATATATATCGCAGAGCTCAGATTCTCTCCTCTATCATATAACCCTATATATCACAGAGCTCAGCTTCTCTCCTCTATCATATTATATATCACAGAGCTCAGCTTCTCCCCTATATCATTTAACCCTATCTATCACAGACCTCAGCTTCTCCACTATATCATATAACCCTATATATCACAGAGCTCAGCTTCTCTCCCTCTATCATATATCATGTGTTGCTATAGCTACAGACCTGGTGTCCTCAGCAGCTCATCACTGCAGGCCAGTAGTAGCCATAAAGCCAGTAAACACACAGTTGAATTCTTAATTGAAACAGAGAAAACAGGTCTGAGGTAAGATGCATTGATGTAATGAGACAACCCCTTTAAAGCAAATGGTCAGGTCAGCAGACAGAAGGGTGTGGACAGGAAACAAGCTGGATTATAATAAAAAAATAGTGATCAGACAGCTCACCTTTACACAGTATAAATCATATGGACCTTATTGCACTGACACAGAAACATAGGTGAAAAAAGCCTGTGGGAAAAGGTATTGAAAAAGTAAAAGTGCCAGAGCAATGCAGGAATATCTGTAAAATACGTATAAAGCCTAATTGTATATATGCTTAAAACACACCTAACTCTGATTGCGTACACAAAAAAACACTAATTAATCATAGCCAATAGGAACAGCCCAGAGTCTTACCCCTTGCAAAGTACATCAACACATGTTCCATCACACCTTCATTACACCTGATAAAAGTATGGTGAAATGCACTTCAAGGTCCTTTCTAAGCACTAGGACTATGTTATGGTTCCCACTGATTTCTACCATTTTATCATTCTCCAAGCTAGTGTTCTCTGCCCAGTGGATATAGTAGAAGGACAGAGCTCAGTGACATATGGCCATGCAGTTCGGGTGCCATTTTGGTACTTAACCTGATAGGAAACTCCAAAGACATCACAGAATTTATTTCGTCATCTTCATATTTGATTTGGACTTCTGGAGTACAAAGTAACACCTGTCCCCCACCTAATATGTGCCATTGATAATATTGTTGTCTCTTTTTTGGCAGAGACGACTTTGAATCTTCTCAGACACCAGAACCCTGATGTGAATACAACCTTTGAGTGCATGGAAGTGAACAAAACTATCAAAAGATGGGGACTTTATTCACTGCATCAGAAAGATGCAGCTGAATTTTATCAGATGGGTTTCTTAACCATCAGGACACTAACATGTATATGTCTACTGGTTAACATGTTGTGCTCTTTTGATCTAGGACTGTGTTCACACGACCATTAGAGTCTCCATTGGAAGATCCATCAGATTTGATGGAAATATTTGTGCAACAAGCCAATATTCTTTACGGCAAAACTTACACAATATGGCACTGTTAGGACCATCAGGCGCTGTTA
This sequence comes from Phyllomedusa bahiana, assembly GCA_025379985.1. NCBI lineage: Eukaryota > Metazoa > Chordata > Amphibia > Anura > Hylidae > Phyllomedusa > Phyllomedusa bahiana. The sequence goes on along the minus strand of JAODAL010037994.1, from coordinate 15,309 downwards.
GTCTCTGATGTTTAATCACTTCAGAACTGTTGTCATGGTTTCTAATGGTAGTGTGTAAGATGCCCAAAACACAACGAGAGATGGTACCTAGGATGTATCCTCTACATCACATTAATTTTCAGTCTAAGAATAATCTGGACCCAATATATTAAAGGGGTTTTGCCACAATCTCATTTCATACCTCCTGCATCAGGCTCTGTAGCTCTGTGTGCTCAGAAGAGGGCGTGTGTGATTTGTTTGAATTGCATATCATGTGGCCCAGCAAGATGACATCACCATGCCTTTCTTCTCTTTAGTCAAAGAAAGATTTCTTTATGTATAAAGCTCTGAGTAGCGCAGAGGTAACATTTTTACCTCACAGCACAATGGTCCTATTTTCAAGTCCCTTCAGTAACCAAACCTGTGATTCTTTTTTCTATTTATCAATGCACAAACCTCATTGAGGTTTCTTTTTTATTTATTTGCACTGTTTGACTAATTACTAAGGAGTACAGAGGACAGGAGTAGAATGACAGCACCTGGGCTTTGAACACTCAGTAGCTGCCTGAGAGAAGAGGTGATGTCTGAGCATGTCTGACCAGGAATGAGGAGCTCACAGTCCTGGTCGTATCCCCTGGAGACGAGCTGTAAACAATGGATCAATGAAGGAGAAGCTAAGACAAAAAGGGTCCAGAATTTTTAATAATGGTGAAAATGTTTATTATTTAGTTTGCAAGTTTCCCACATCAATTTTACTTCATGGCAAAACCCTTTTAAAGGACATGGGCCTCTTAACAACTCTTATGATAAACTTACTGTGCATTTGAAGGCATGTGGCCAGGGTAAGAGCAAGTGCAGCACCACTGAGCCACTCTACTTTTGCCAGTGTACATAGACGCTAGAACACCATAGGTCAACATACCTAATATTTCCTCTGGGTAAAGAGAGGCCTAGCTACAGCACTACAGATCTTCGGAAACTGCCAAAATATCTGAGTCGAAAGTCTACTCCTGGGTCTATTGTAGTTTAAGCTATTGAACTTGTAAATGTATCGCTTAACTGTTAAAATAAATCTGTTTGACCAGTTTGTTCTTGAAACTTTTTGAAGTAAAGAAATACCATTAATTTACCTTACAATCAGCTGGCACAATTTACGTTCTGTTTCAGCAGTCTGAGAATGTCGAATTGCTACATCTTTCAGCATTGTCTGCTTACATTTCTGGAGTCCAGACAATGGAGTGTGAATATGAATTTCCAATTACTCATTCCGCTTTTTAACTCCTGGTTTGCAAATTAGATAATATTTAAACTGATCTTTCTTTGCTTGGCAAACTATAAAAAGACCTATTTTGATTGTATGATTAGACAATACAAGCATGGGAAAAGATAGAGAAACATGAATAGATTATGGCAAGAATGGAGAAATAGTGATTTTATCACTTTGGGAAACAATAAAGGTGTAGATGTCCTAAAAGAGCACTAAATACAGAAGAAAGTGAGATATTTTCTTAGAATTCTGACTTGTTTACTCGTATACCATTGAACAGGATAATATCTTGATAGCATTGACTTATTTTCCTCCTATGTGTTGTTGATAGGTGACCTTATTAAAAGAGCTGTATTTTTGCCAGAGTAGATGTTATCAAAATTGATTGGTAAACTGGAGATAAAATTGGCATCTGACCATGTTTTATTTTTCTTCTCACCATGAAGTCATTATGTAATGCTTACTGACACAGAAACAGGAGCTGTTACATAAAGGGTGGACCAAGCTTAATAGTCCTAATTGTTTTTCACTTTTTAAAATACAATGTTTATCTTAAATATTCATTAATCTTATTTTGCTATAAATACAAGTGTTGTCTATATTTCCTAGAAGGGAAGCTATGTGGGAAATGCAGTATCGCCCACTAAAATCAGCTGTGGCTGATTTTCTTTCAGAAAGGGAATGCTTTAATGTGACCACCACCTTAAAGGGGGGGTTCTCACCATGATGTTTCACAGAGCCTGCTCTTGACAGCCAGCTTCAGTCTCACACTTCCTGGCTAGGCTGTGGGTGGGTCTATAGCAATGATTGGCATATCAGCTCTGCTATTCCTCACTGAGCCTGTTATAGTGACATGATTTACTAAATGGTTAGAACTTGTCAGTAACTTAGATAATCAAGCTTCTGTTTCACTGATAGCACATAGCTGGGAATGACAACACTATGGTCGGTCAGGGCAGCTGGAGAATTGAGAGCAAATAGATTGGGTTAGTAACCGACTAAGTGGGAGATAAAATAGTAGCCTTTATTTACCATTGCCTACATTTTTAAAGCTAATTAATATGATGAGAATACCCTTTTAACTAATATTACAAGGTATCTTTATTGGAGGCATTTTACATTAAACAGCAGAGAATAACAAATAAAGCTATTATAGATATATTAGTATTTTTTTATTCAACTTTTCATTCTGTTTTACAGTTTAGAAGCTCAAGAAGTAAATATCTACATTTTTACAGCAAGTCTTGTTAAGGTCCTAAATTTTTAGCTGAGTTATTTTTATAATATATTTTCACTTCAGTCAGTTCTTCCTAAATCTGTTACAATAGCTTCAAATTTCTTGCTTTCCTTCGCACTGCCAGTGTTAAAGTACAAAACTTCTGCATCCACCACCAATGAGGGTTTAGAAGCCTATGGCATATGCTTTTATTTTTACCATTAAGTGCAATGGAGCTGTGTACACAAGTCACCTTTTAAGATACAATATTAGTTTGTTCTAGGATGACCACTGAAAGTTTAAAAATTGGAACTTGAGACCATAACTGTATGAAAAACTAGTAATAGGTTCTTAAAGAGGGTCTGTGGCGAGGTCTGATATTTATTTTTCAGTAAATATGTAGTAATAGAATCTGTTGTTACTTCCAAAAATGGCACATAGCACTAAGAAGAAAAATACCAATGTATGTTATTGCTTCACTAAACCAACTTTTACTCAGCTAAAAACAACCAGCCTGATAGTTACATAGGGCATTCAAACCATGTTCATGCTTACTAAGGCTCCGTCTGCACGATGAGTATTTCAAGTTCGAATTCACAGGGATTCCGACATGAAATACTCGTCTAAAACCAAAAGTAAATCATTGACCTCAATAGAAAATATGCATAGTAGTTCATACAGCACGTATTTTGTCGGTCACTTTTTAAAAGTAAAAAAAACTTAGAGCATGTTCATTCTTCCGTCGTAGTCAACATGGAAAATTTTCTATTGAGATTAATTGGGATGGCTAAAAACCTAGTGTAAATCGCGTTAAAAATTTTGTATTTTGTATGTTATTTTGGACATGAATCCACAACCAAAACACCATATTAATGAATGGGACTTGTTTTCTAACTATAAATTCACCAACATTTTTTTTACCAAAACTCACTTGTTGAAAACCATCTCATCCAACGTGGTTTTCAATGGCAGAATCCGATGACCTTAGTAACAAAAAAAATTATCAACAAATTATCATCTGCCAATAAATCCTATTCCACTGGTCTCTTTCTCTTGTACCTGTCCGTCTGTCACAGCTCCTTCATCTAGCCGTGGCTATCCAGCAGTCTCAACCATCTACAGGCCCCACTGCCAGCCATTTGACAAGTAGTGTTCTTTTCACAGTTGCAGTCCAGTAAAAGTAACATTTTTGCATTTGTATCTGTAAGCGTTCCACAACTGCAAAATACCCTTTAAAGGGAAACTGGCCTTTTTTATTTACGGTCATCTTCCCCTATTTCACATTTTCACAATACAACCGTCATTAAAGGAGTTGTTCCATCATACACATTGATGGCATATTGATAGGATATGTCATCTGTGTGTGATAGGTGTGAGTCCCACCTCTGGAGAACAACCCCCAAAACCTCTCTATTTTGAATAGAGAGATGGTGGGAACTCTCTCTGACTGTACTCAGAACTTCAATTGGCCTGCACCTATCACAATCGGATGGCATATCCTATTGATATGTCATCAATGTGTATGATGGGACAACCCATTTAAAGCTAATACAGGGTTCCCTATTCTAAACCATAATCTGCAACCTTCAGAACAACTCCACTAGAGATGGACGAATCGTTTCTAACGAAGTGGAATTCATTTAGAATTTCAGGAAAAAATTGGGTTTCTGAGAGTCAAATTTTGGGGGTGATTTTGGGGGAGGAAGGTGCTTTTATTGATAAAAAGGTGCGAGACGGGGAATACAGGGGGGCAAAGAAGTCGGGGGGGAAGAAGGGAGTAAACCTAATAAAATGTGCAGAGATTAACCCCAATTGTGACCGGCGGGATTCGTGACGTCAGCACTTAAAAGTCCGGGCGGCGGGGTTCCCGCTCTCACTGTATTGGTGGGGAAAAGTGTACGCGGTGCTTTGTTTACTCATACTAAAAAAACTCATTTTTTACGCGATTTTTGGGGGGTGTCAAGCTTGTCTAGAGATGCTTCTCTTCGTTTAATTCGATTTTTTTGGGGTTTTGGAACTGAAGTCCAGTGGGCGTCCATGCAGCTGATATACTTTTTAATGCTATTGCCGCTCTTCAGCCTTTGAATATCCAAGGTTATCTAACCCTGTTCCTGTTGTATTCTTTTAAAGAAACAGCGTTTTTACAATGAAAAATACCACTTAATTTTTTTTTTCTCATTTCTTTTGGCCAATTTTTGATCCAGGGGTTAATTAAGTGTTGTTTGCTGTTGTGGTACTAAAGAACGTTCTTTTCACCGCCAAGAAAAAAATTTTGCCTGTAGAAAATTTAAAACCGAAGGTTTAAATTTAAAATAGTTTTTCTGTTGTTGGTACCGTAAAATACACGCCATTTTAAAACGCTACAAGGCTGGTAATTTTTTGGCAGCATATCTTTTTTGCGAAATTTAAACCCCAGGGGTTATTAGCTTTTGTTATGCTGTTGGGGGTCAAAAAAAGAAACAAAAAACTAAAACTCCAAGAGATTGGGGGAGGGGGGAAAAAAAATATAAAAAAAAAAAAAAAAAAACCCAAAAAAAATATCTAATTATAAAAAAAAAAAAACTAACAAAAAAAAAAAAAAAAAAAAAAAAAAAAACAAATCCTAAGGGGAAAAATATTTTTTTAAAAAAATAATAACCTTTAAAAATTTTATAATAAAAAAATAAAAAATACAGAAACCCCAGCGGGGGTAAGGCAAAAAATAATGAAAAATAAGAAAGGACCAGAACGGAGCACCCGCCCCGACAAGGGCGCCCCCGCCCCCAAAACCCCAAATTTGACAATAACAGTACCATAGAAAAACACAAACACGTATCATAGATAAATTACAAAAGAAGAGACTAACAGACAGAATTGTGACAAACGAACCGTGCAAAAAAAAAAAATTTAATAGACACAATGTTTAACATTGAACATAGCAAAACAATCCAACGCGTTTCCCCCCACAAGTCATGGGGCTATCAGGGAAAAAACCAAAATGTTATGATATAAAATAGATGATAATACATTAGGGGGCGTGATAGAGGATTGAAAAGTTACGTCCCTTAGGTAAAGAGGGCAGGTGCAGGGATCCAAAGGGTACGACCCCGTGGTATGAATAAAGGTGATGGTCCAAAGATAGATTTTGCAGCAGCCCCCAGTTTTAGAGATCACTACTTTATATACCAAAAGGGGGAAAAACTTACAAGCAGCATGGAAAAAGCTGTAAAACCCACCCGCGTCGTAATAGCACCCTCGCAGCGCGAACAAGAATAGTAAAGTTTTTTTGAATCAACAAAGCCGCATGATTGTGAACTTATGGACGTCACCGGGCAACGCCGCATGCGGTAAGCCAAAATGAAGTGGGGCAAACGATGCCAGATACAATCGTACAATGCGAGGGCGACTGCGCCGAACTGCGATGCAGGGCACAACAAAGACACAGGCAAACGGGGATGCGCAAGATTTGAATAGATCAATGTGTGCAGCAGCATTATCAAACAACGACGCTACAATGGCACACATAACACACATAGAGACCATGCAAAGCCCAAGATGATAACAAAGAGGTGTGAAAATAAAACAATTTCATTTGAAAACAAAAAAAGTAAATAAAGGGGGCTGAGCATAAGAATAAAAAAAAAAAAAGAAAAGATAGGGGAGATAAAAATAATTAATACCAAAGTTTTTTTTAAAAAAAGAGATAAAGATGACAAAAGATTGGTACAAGAAGGCTAAAAAATGAAGTAAAAAAGGGGGTGTTTAGCCCATGCGGTTTGGAGGGTTCTAAAATGAAGATCCGTGTGCCTCTCTTTGTAATTGTTTTTTTGCAAAACCCCCTTTACGGGGAGAAGGGGTGCCCACTTGATACCGAAAAGGTGTTCGATTGGGGATGACTGCGTGGATCGTGTTCATGTGGCGTGCAAGAGAGGTCACGTGGTGTTTATGTCCCCCAATATGCTCCAGGTTTTCGCCGTCGAAATCCCTAATTTTTTTGCCCACATACATTAGGGCCCCCACATGATGCTGATATTTGGCACGGGGCTTGCAGTTGGCATAGCTGTTCTACGAAAAGTCCCCGGTAGTAAAATTAGTGAAAATTTTGGGGCACAGAAAAAAAATTTGCACGCTTTTCCAACCCCATCTTAGGTCCCGAACCTTTTTTTAGCCAAGTACACAGGGGAGGGGGGGGTAAGTGGCTGGAAACAAGGGTTTCCCAAGATTCCCCCCTGCCTTAAAGTAATGGGGGGGTTGGGTCATGAAATTTAGCTAGTCGGGGTCGTGACATATTAGTGGCCAAAAGTTGGGGCCCTTTACCCGTTTAAAGCTTTTTTTAAATGTGCCAATTTCCCGGTTTTTCCTGCACTCTAGATCATTGGGTCTTGTGGGGAAGAAGGAGATAGATCAGCTTCCCGGGCATTGATAGGCAGAAGATAAGATCTTTGGGGTAACCCCGTCGAGGAATTATTTGAGAATTTTCAGTTTATCCTTAAAGGCCTGAGGGGGGAGCAGGGTTTCGAGGGCCCCGTGTTTTGCCCCTACGGGATCCCTCGGCGCAGTGTGAATGGGTGAAAATGTCCAACCCAAGTAGGCTATTAACTGCAGTGGGTTTTCCGGAACAAAAATGTTTGTAAGTATCATCGTTTTTTTTTTTTAAATTTGAACATCCAAAAAGACCCAAATTTGTCCCATGGATAACTGAGGTAAATTTCAACCCAAAATCATTGGGGGGTTTAAGGGTTGCCCGAATTGTTGGGGTTGTATATGGCCCAGACAGAAGATGAAATGTCGTAATATAACGACCCCCGAAAAATATTAATCTTGGGGTTGTTGATATTGGTCAGAGAACACAATGGGGCTTTCCAACCAGCCCGGGGGAGGTTTGCGTATGAGGGAGACAAGGGCTCCCCCTAACCGTCCCCCCGGTGGGGGTAATTTGCAACATTTAAAAGAAAAAAATTATGTGTGAGAATAAAGCCAGTAATTCCCGGACAAAGGTTATGGTCCCCTTTAAAGGAAAATGGCCCGGGATCCCAAAAAGAAACGTACAGCTCTCAAACCTACCTATGGGGGTGGAGTTACGGCTTCCCATCAATATACAGGAAAATGTGTCCCTGTCAATGGGGTTTCTCCTTCCCGTTTTGAGAAAAGGTCAGTAGTATCCTTAATAAAGGAGGGGAATGAGGTGACAAAAGGATAGGGTAGAGTCGACTATGTACTTTCATTTTGCGTTAAATTTTTGGATCCGATATATTTTTCGACATGTCAAGGATGAAGTCCCCTTTTTGGACTTTCGGGGGGACCCTAGAAAGTGCCAATTCGAGGACACGGGCAATGGAACGACCATTCATTTTTTTTCAATTAATCCAAGGGATAGGCATGATTTAGAAAGCCCTTAGTTTCCCTTTTTAAATGAACGGGGGGTCTGACTTCAAGTCCCCTAACAGATGTTCGGTAAGTATTCAAGGAACATCTTTTTTATACAGGTGTTTTTGACACGTGTTCCCCCCTTATCAGATGACTTAATAAACTTTAAATGATCTCTTTCCCCAATTCTTTGTGCTAAAAAATCATTTCCTTGAGAGATTAAAAATTTTCCAGTTTGAATTTTAGGGGTCCCCCGGAGTTTTCAATAGCATCCACACCCCCCTCCAAAAGTGTCGGTTTTTTATCAATAAAGGGGGGCATTTTTGTACTTTCAGTTAATTTGGAAATGGCCCCTTTTAGCGATCTTCTCACCCTTTCGAGGAGATCAGTCAACTACACAAATTTGAATTTTTCAGGATCAATGCCAATCCGACATTGTCTTTTTTCATTTAGCTTAAAAAAACTTTTCCACTTTAGAGTCCTCCCCAAAGATGAATTTTTTTCCCCGTTAAAGGCAAATTTAAAAAAAGTGTTGGGGCAAAAGACGCCCCTTTTTAAAATTGTGTCTCGAATTGCGACAATCTATGGTAGAAAGATTAATAATTGAAATGCCTGAACCTCGATCATCATGTCACTGAAGGGATTACTTGGTCAACAACTTTTTCTCTAAAAAAGGGGGATGGATTTTCTCTGGTATTCGATTCCCCCATGTCTCCCTTGGGTTTAAAAGGGTTGGGGGGAAAGGGGGGAGAGGGTAATGATACAGGCACGAATTGGACAGTGGCCCAGACCCAGAGGAAACCCCCTTGGTGTAGTCTTTGTTTTTCTGTTTCCTCTTTTTTGGTCCCCCTTTTGTGTAATTATAGGATTTTTGCGTGTATGAAAAGGGGGGTTACTAAAAAACTCTTTTTTTTCTCCCGGGTTCTCCCCCAGAACGTCCCTGTCTGAGGATGAGGGTTCAGTTCTGGTACCCTGTTCACCCGATAAAAATTCTGTAAGCCCGGGTTTTCACGGAAATTAGCGCTTTTACAAAAGTTTTTGCTTCCGTTTTTTAAAATGGGACGCAAAAATTTTTCAATGTTTTTTTAAAATTTTTTTCTCGTTTAGAGAATCAATCTCCCTTTAAAAATTTCAATGATGTCTCTATTGTGCTCTTTAAACTTGTAACGACCTATTAGAATATTTTGTTCTTCCATTAAAAAGGGATAAATCTCAAGGGAAAACGCAGTTGCCTCAGCCTCCACTTCGTAAGCTCAGGATTTTAGCCCCCGGGGGGGGTGTTTAGAAATCCAGTCCACAAGGGGGGAATTTTTTTTTGATAGTTTTCTTTCGATCTCGTTCCCCCCCCGGACTTAATTATGTTTTTATTTGAGAGTTAAATTTACGGAAAATATTTTTTAAAGAAAAGGACCCCTGTGGGAGCCAATGGGAATCCTTTCAGAGAAAAACCTATTGCTTCTGATAACCCTTTATACAATTAAAGATCTGGCGTCAAAAAGGCCATTCCTGATTAGACAAAAGCCCTTTTACCAGTAACGAAAATACCAGAAAAAAAGTATTGAAAAATTTTTAGAGTAGAAAAAAAAAACTACAAAATCCAAGATGATATGGAGTGGGGAAACCCCCCAATATAGCAGCTACCCGGCAAATATATCATAGATTATGAAAAATCTACCGAACAATCAAAAATGCATATAGTTATGATACTTAAAATATAACCTTTATAATATAATATAAAAAATCTAAAATACAGTAACCACAGCAAGGGTAAGGCAAAAAATAATGAAAAATAAAGAAAGGACCAGAAGCGGAGCACCCGCCCCAACAAGGGAGACCCCGCACCAAAACACCCTAATTGACAATAACAGTACCACTAGAAAAACACAAACACGTATGAATTCAATGATCCCTACCCCCGCATTACATTAAGGCGGGGGAGGAATCTTGGGGATACCCTTGTTCCCAGCCACTATACCCCTCCCTCCCCTGTAGGTACTTGGCTGAGAAACAAGGTTACGGGGACCTATAGATGTGGTACGTGTAAAGCGTGCAAATTTGTTTCTGTGTCCAAAATAGTCACTAATTTTACTACCGGGAGGACTTTTCGTATGAACAGCTATGCCAACTGCAAGTCCCGTGGCGTCATATATCAAGCATCATGTGGCTGCCCATATATGTATGTGGGCAAAACAATTAGGGAGTTTCGACGGCGAATCCTGGAGCATATTGGTGACATCAAACACCATCGTGACACGTCTCTTGCACGCCACATGAACACGATCCACGGCAGTCATCCCCAATCGATCACCTTTTCGGTGATCGAAGTGGTCACCCCTTCTCCCCGTAAAGGGGATTTTGACAAAAAACTATTACAAAGAGAGGCACATTGGATCTTCTATTTGAGAACCCTCCAACCGCATGGTCTAAACGACTCCCTCTTATTTACTTCCTTTATTTAGCCTGTCTTGTACCATATCTTTTGTCATCTTTATCTCTTTTATTAATATATCTTTGGTATTATTTATTTTGTTATCTCCCTATCTTTTCTTTTTCTTTTTTCTTATTTCTTATGCTCAGCCCCATTTATTTACTTTATTTGTTTTCAACTGAGAATTGTTCATTTACACTACCTCTTTGTTATCATCTTGGTAGCTTATGCATGGTCTCTATGTGTGTTATGTGTGCCATTGTAGCGTGCGTTGTTTGTATAAGTGCTGCTGCACACATTGTATCTATTCAAATCTTGCGCTATCTGCCGTTTGCCTGTGTCTTTGTTGTGCCGTGCATGCGCGAGTTCTGGCGCAGTCGCCCTCGCATTGTACGTATTGTATCTGGCATCGTTTGCCCGCACTTCATCTTGGCTTACGCGCATGCGCGCGTTGCCGCGGTGATGTCACATGATAGTTCACAATCATGCGGCTTTGTTGATTCAACAAAACTTTACTATTCTTGTTCGCGCATGCGCGGGGTGCTATTACGGACGCGGCCGGCTTCACAGCTGTTTTCCATGCTGCCTGTAAGTAGTTCCATGTTTGGTATATAAAGTAGTGTATCTCTATCTGGGGGATGCTGCTATCTCTATCTTTGGACCATCACCTTTATGTGCAGTACCACGGATCGCTACCTTGGGATCCCTGGACCTGCCATCATTTACCTGAAGGGACGTAAGCTTATCATAGCCTCTATGCACGTTATCATCTATATGTATTATCATCTCTGTGTATAGGCATAACATGTGGTTGGGTCCCTGATGAGCCCACATGACTTGTGGGTGAAACGCGTTGGATGTGTTTTGCTATGTTCAATGTTTATGCATTGTGTCTATTATAATTTTTTTTTTTGCACGGTTGCGTTTGTCACAATTCTGTCTGTTAGTCTCTTCTTTTGTAATTTATCCATGTGATACGGGTTTGTGTTTTTCTAGTGGTACTGTTATTGGCAATTAGGGTGTTTTGTTGCGGGGTCGCCCTTGGCGGGGCGGGTGCCCCGTTTTGGGCCCTTTCTTTTTTTTTCATTTTTTTTTTGTTTTCCCTTGGGGGGTTTACTGTTTTTTGTTTTTTATATTATTTTTAAAAGGTTTTTTTTTAAGTATCAACCTATGGGCTTTTTCATTTTTGGTAGTTTTTTATAATCATGTTTTTTCCCGGGGTAGCTGCATATTGGGGGTTTCCCCCACCCCCATATCATTTTGGGATTTTTTAGTTTTTTTTTCTCTTAAGAAAGTTTTTCAAGTATCTCTTTTCTGTGTATTTCGTTCTGGTACAGGGTTTTTGTCTAATCGGAAGGCCAATTTGACCCAGATCTATTAAATTGTGATAAAGGGTTTATCGAAGAGATGAGGTGTTCTTAAAATGGGGAATTCTTTGGCTCCTACAGCGGGTCCTTTCTTTAAAAAATTTTTTCCCGTGAATTAATTAAATAAAAAAATATTATTAAGTCCTGGGGGGAACTGAGATCGTTAGAAACTATCAAAAAATATATTGTCCCTCGTGGATGGTATTTCTAAACACCCCCCCAAAGGGTCTAGAAATCCGAGCTATTCGGAGGGGGAGGCTGAGGCACGGGTCCCCTTGAGATTTTTTCCCCTTTTTAAATAGGAAGAAAAAAAATATTTGAATAGGTGTTTGCAAGCTTAAAGAGCAAATAGAGAATCATTAAATTTTTTAAAGGGAATTGAGTTCTCAAAAGAGAAATAGATTTAAAAAACAACTTTGAAAATTTACTCCCATTTAAAAGAACGGAGCACAAACAAATTTGTAAAGATCTGTCTGAATTCCGTGATAACCGGCTTCGAGAAATTGTTCGGGTGAACAGGGGGACCCCGACACTGAACCCCCATCCTAGCACGGACTGTCTAGGGAGAACCCCGGAGAATCAAAAGGTTTTGTGAGCTCCTTTCATACCGGAACAATCCCATAATTAACAGAATGGGTACCCAAAAAAGAGGGGAAACAGAAAAAAGCAAAGAATACACCCAAACGGTTTTTCCCCCTTGGTCTGGGGGCCACTGGGTCCAATTCTGTGCTGTATTATTACCCCTTCCTTCCCTTTCCTCCCAACTTTAACACAGGGCGAGACATCGGGACATCGACATACAGAGAAAATCCATCTACCTCTTTTTTAGAGAGAATGTTGTTGACCAGTAATCCATGTCATGTGGACATGATGATCGAGTTTCTAGTGCATTTTCGATTATTAAATCTTTCCTGAACATAGATTGCGCAATTCGAGACACGATTTGAAAAAAGGGGCTGTCTTTGTCCCAAACACTACCTTTATTGCCTTTAACTGTGGTAATGATGTTCATCTGTTTGGGTGGACTCTAAAAGTGGTGAAAGTTTTTTAAGCCTCAATGAGAAATAGACAATGTCTGAGTTGGGCATTGATCCTGGACGACTTTCAAGATTTGCGTAGCATGTCTGATATCCTCGGAAGAGGGTGAGCGAGATCGTAAAAGCGGCAATTAACAATTTAGACTGAGGAAGTACAAAATGACTCCCAGTATTGATCAAAACATTGGACACATTTTGTGAGGGAGGTGTGTGATTGCTATTGAGAAAATCCAGGGGAATCCCTGTAGTCAAAATGGTAAAATTTTAATCTCTCAGGAATGTGTAGTGAGCACTGAAGAATTTGGAAAGAGATCTTTCTATAGTATTAAGTCATCTGATAAGGGGGGGAACATCGTATACAAAAATCACGCTGATTATAAAAAGATGTGTCTTGAGATACTTACCGACACATCTGGTTATGGTATCTTGAAAGTCAACCCCCCCGGTTTTAAAAAAGGAACTGAGGCATTTAAAATCATGCTTTTCCCCTTGGTTTAAAATTGAAAAAAAGGGGAATGGTCGTTTATTGCCCGTGTCCTCAAATTTGCGACGTTCTATGGTTCCCAAAAAGCCCCAAAAAGGATTCATCCGTTGAAATGTCGACCTGTATGGGTACCCACATTTAACCAAAATGAAAGGGACTATGGACTTTTCCTTATCTTTTGTCCCCTTTATTACCCTCTTTATTAGGTTACTGACTTTTTCCAAACTGGAAGGAAAAGTAACATTGACGGGCCTTTCTCTTAGTTTTGTGGGGGAAGTTTTTACAGCCCCTCCCCCTGAGGGGTTTGAGAGTGTCGTTTTTCTTGGATACTCGGTCCAGTTCCCTTTAAAGGGGGCCATTTCCAAAATTTTTTGAAAAATTTTACCAAAAAATTTTTCTTTTAATTTTGGAAATTGCTATTTTAAGGGGGGACGGCTTAGCCGGGTTTGTTTAGGGCAAACTTTTTCTGGGGGTGGGAACCCCTTTGTGTTTTTGGAAAAAAAAAAATTTATCAACAACCCCCGTTTCTACTTTTTTTCCCCCTTTAATACAACATTCTTTCTTTTGGGGTCCCTGGGAACTTTTTAAATTAAAACAACCTTTGCAACCCTTTTAAAACGTTTCAATGATATTGGGTTGAAAATTTTCCTCGTTATCCATAGGACAGAATTGGTCTTTTTGGATGTTCTAATTAAAAAAGGAACTGATGGATACTTACAAACATCTTTGTTCCAGAAACCCACTGCAGGTAATAGCCTACTTAGGTGGGACAGTTTTCACCCATTCACACTGCGCCGAGGGATCCCGAAGGGGCAATACATTCGTGCCCGTCGTAACTGCTCCACCCTTCAGGCCTTTAAGGATGAAGCTGATATTCTGCGAAATAGATTCCTCGAGCGAGGTTACCCCAGGAAGATCTTATCTTCTGCCTATCAATGGGCCCGGAGAGCTGATCGTATCTCTCTTCTTCAACCACAGAGACCCAATGAGTCTAGAGCGCAGGACAAAACCAGGATAATTGGCACATTTGACAATGCGTTTAAACAGGTCAAGGGGATCATTACCAACTTTTGGCCACTAATATGTCACGACCCCGATCTAGCTGAATTCATTGATCCCTACCCCCGCTTTACATTAAGGCGGGGGAGGAATCTTGGGGATACCCTTGTTTCCAGCCACTATACCCCTCCCTCCCCTGTAGGTACTTGGCTGAGAAACAAGGTTACGTGGAACTATAGATGTGGTACGTGTAAAGCGTGCAAATTTGTTTCTGTGTCCAAAATAGTCACTAATTTCACTACCGGGAGGACTTTTCGTATGAACAGCTATGCCAACTGCAAGTCCCGTGGCGTTATATATCAAGCATCATGTGGCTGCCCATATATGTACGTGGGCAAAACAATTAGGGAGTTTCAACGCCGAATCCTGGAGCATATTGGTGACATCAAACACCATCGTGACACGTCTCTTGCACGCCACATGAACACGATCCACGGCAGTCATCCCCAATCGATCACCTTTTCGGTGATCGAAGTGGTCACCCCTTCTCCCCGTAAAGTGGATTTTGACAAAAAACTATTACAAAGAGAGGCACATGGATCTTCTATTTGAGAACCCTCCAACCGCATGGTCTAAACGACTCCCTCTTATTTACTTCCTTTATTTAGCCTGTTTTGTACCATATCTTTTGTCATCTTTATCTCTTTTATTAATATATCTTTGGTATTATTATTTTGTTATCTCCCCATTTTTTCTTTTTCTTTTTTCTTATTTTTTATGCTCAGCCCCATTTATTTACTCTATTTGTTTTCAACTGAGAATTGTTCATTTACACTACCTCTTTGTTATCGTCTTGGTAGCTGATGCATGGCCTCTATGTGTGTTATGTGTGCCATCGTAGCGTGCGTTGTTTATATAAGTGCTGCTGCACACATTGTATCTATTCAAATCTTGCGCGATCTGCCGTTTGCCTGTGTCTTTGTTGTGCCGCGCATGCGCGAGTTCTGGCGCAGTCGCCCTCGCATTGTAGTTATTGTATCTGGCATCGTTTGCCCGCACTTCATCTTGGCTTCGCGCATGCGCGCGTTTCGCGGTGACGTCACATGATAGTTCACAATCATGCGGCTTTTTGATTCAACAAACTTACTATTCTTGTTCGCGCATGCGGGGGTGCTATTAACGGACG